>JAUCMT010000051.1:7087000-7105864 GCA_032357475.1 Enteromius thamalakanensis
AAAAAGTTCAAACATATTTATAAATGCTATTCAATAAATAATAGTAATACAAATAATTATATATAATTTATATAATAATATATGTACAATATATGCATTTGTGTTAGAAGTTTACTTTTTTTAACAATATTTAAATATCTAATAATTCATTATTTAATTACTCTATTTAAATATATTAATTCTGAATCATAAGGAAATATTTATTATAATACTATAACAATATTTGCTAAAATAATGTTATTAATTTAAACACACATACACACTCAATATTTCAATTTATATTTGTCATATATTTATATGTAACATTTTTATCACTTTTTATTGATTTTTATTTTTACCTGATTTACACATAATCATCAGAGTGTTGGATTATTGTTCACTGGACAGGCACTGAGTGTTTCTTTAGACACAAGCCAAGCATCAAACTGTGAAGGTCATATTTTTGTGCGTTTACAATGGGGGTTGGGTCCCTCTCTCGCCTGGTCTTTTATTCCAGTATACTTCAGTGTTTAAGTGATGAGTCACCGAGTGTTTGTACCTTGTACTGCAGGCACAGGGACATTGTTTCCCATCCAGCGCCTTCATGACTTGCCAGCTTAAAAATGTATGCAAATTTTTTACGCTCCCATCTCCACCACTAATGTGCTTCACATCTCGTATTGCCCCTGGCAGCATTCTGCTCAAAAAGTTAGAAAATATGTTTTAAATAGATTTCGCCATTGCAGGTATTTTCGAATATTTGTTATTTTTTGCACTGGTAGACCTTATTGCCTTCAAGAAGCACTCTGGGAAGGTGAGCGGCGGCACATCGCTTTTGCTTGAGGCAGATCGGGAAATGTTTTATATTCACGACACTCATATCTACTGTCACAGTACATATCGTTCAGACTAAACACATTTATTTTTCCAAATGCTTCTGAAAGCACTTTTATTTGATTCATTAGCCTAACCATTTCAAGTTGGAAAGCTGATGGTTTGCGTTTTGAATATGTGCACTTTCCTCACTCAACAGAGGCGAATGACTGGATGTTTTTTCCTACAGCTCATTTCAACTAACTGCTATTTGCTCATCAGTGATTCCCCTCTTTGTTTGGTGCATAGAACAAGACATAAATGGGCCCTGTGTGGAAAGGCATGTCCCATATAACAACATTTCCTTTGTTTTTGTTACTAATGAAGACAGTCAACTCAGAGCACTAAATTAAGTTAATAAGGCTGTAAAATGCACACCATTTTCAAGTCAGGAAGATTCTTTGCATGAATCCCAAATGTATTGTATCAATTAATAGGATATTTGAATTTCAGAAAGAACTTTTTCCTATTAAATGTCCTGCTATTCTTTGTCAGCAAACCCAACAATAAATAATATGGTAGCTCTGTAGTCACACTGCTCTTAATGGTGTGTTTAGGAGCAAGATTGCTGATTTGGTTTACTTGTGCAAGTAAACAAGACATTATCTCTTAATCTTCAGGTGCACTGTCACTATTTTTCCTCAAGAGTGTAATATGACCATTATTGGCTACTGTGTGAGATGTCGTTGTGCTCAAAAATGAAGGTAGGTGATCACTTCAAGGTATGAAAGTGTGTAAGTAATACAAAAATGCAGTGTGAAAGACATTAACACTGCCTGTTTTTATTGCCCCCTCATTCGGAGTTGATGTGTCTCTGGAGATTTCCTGCAAGGCAACCCCGCTGAAGGTCAGGATCTCATTCTTTTATCTCTTTATTTTGTGTTAAAAGTCTTCATCTGGTAATCATCATCCTTGGACATTATCTAATCCAGTCCATAAGTAATTCCAGTAGCCAACACACTCATTGCAATTGGTGACTAATACTGTGATCCTGTTTATACTTTTCTTTCAGTCTTCGTATTCCCCAATGAGAGTAAGGTTGAGGCTTAATCCTTCTAAAAAAACAGAATAAGCTGGTTAGGTATGTTTTGATGCTGGGATGCTGGTTTAAGATGGTCCTTTGCTGGTTTATGCTGGTTTAAGATGGCTGTTTTCAAAACCAGCAAAGAACCAGCATAAATCAGCAAAATGGTCAGCTTAAACCAGCAAAGACCAACTTAAACCAGCAAAGACCATCATAAACCAGCATAAACCAGCAAAGGACCAGGGAAGGGTTAAATATGGGTCATTTTTCTAAAAATAGTGTTTCATACACTGAACCAAAAATAATGAAGTTCTAATAATAATTTATAATAGCTCCCGCCATTTGGCCTTTGATATTACTATTAATTGTAAGAAAATATCATTATAAATCAAAAAAGGTATGGTACAGTCATTTTCTGCAAGCACATTATTTGTAAAGTTAATTTCCCTAACTCTACACTCAGGGTCCAGTGTGAAGGGATTTTCTTTTTCCTTTTTTTTTTTTAATCCACAGAAAAACAAAAGTAGTACTGGTTATATTCTGACAGGACAATATCGTTTAAGTTTATGGAAATGTCTTTAAGCCCTAAAACACAATACAATACATAATTCAGAATCAATATGGAAAATCCTTCATGCTAACACAGTACAATTAGTCATAGTTCATAGTTCTGTGTAGGCTTAAAGGAAATGGCCGTAAATCACCTTAACCATGAATGGATGCTTTTTCTTTTTAGTGTACACATAACAATTAATATCAGATAAGGTCAAATGGTGGAAACTATAATGAATTATCTTAACTTTACTCTTTGGTTTAATATTTCTTGGTTCAAACTACTTAAAATCCATTATCAGTGTTGCTCACTTATCACAGCTGCAAGCTTCCAGCTTATTCCAATCTACCGCCATACTTGCATTATACTTTGCAGCAGTTCTAGAACGTGAATCGTTATTACAGATTTACCACAGAGGTGTCTGAAGTACTTGCTCAGTGATGGAATTCTGTGTATAGTAGTTCAGTGTGGCTTTAATTAATAAATGTCACTAGGCCATAAGAAGTCAATTCAAACTTCTAATAGAATGTCGCCCATTGAACTCTTCTTAAGTGTAACTAGAAATTAGATAATAAAGGCCCAAAATCGAATTAACAGCAGCTGAGTTATTCATAGTAATTTGCATAACATCTGTCTTATCCAAATAATCTCAACCTGCTAATTACTGCTCATTTATTGTGTCTGCCTCAATAATGTGTCCCGAGACAGAGTGAAGTGAACGTGACTTCAGGGGGCTCAGGTAAATGCTCATGCAGCTACAGAGCTTTCCACTGACTGCATTTAGTCCGCATTTTAGAAAGGGGTTCTCTGTTGCATTATATTGCAAGAACATGACAGGTTTTAGAGACGATTGTTGTGCAACCCCAAAAGCAATGCTCTCAGGAGCTTCCAAACAAGCACGTAATTGCACTCTTAACAGATAAAACGCTTCGCCAAGCATTTTCCACAATGAAATTAGCAAAGAAAGAAGTCAGGGTCATGGATCCTAAAGATAATGCAACTTTGATTTGGAGGAGAGCTGCAAATTATTTATCAGGCACACAAGGATGGGTTAGCCTGAAGCAAATGGACAGTTTTTAGAAGCACTTAGAAGCTTATTTATTTAGCTTTCCACATTTTCCAAAGCAAAGCCGCTTTTCTTAAAGAATAAATGTTAAGAGGGCAAATGCATTGGTTTGACCCCCCTGCAAAAACTATTATGAGCGAGTTAAAAAAAGTGGACAAAAATAGGAAAGATGTTTTGAGCTAAATAATAATAGCTAATAGTTGTACCCGGCAAGGTGTCATTGACATTGCTTGGGATTGTATCCGTTTAAAAGGAAAACGACCAATTTAAAAGCCAATATTTCTCCCTGGAAGGCTCTCTGGGACGCAGCTGAGGGTTTCAACATTTAGATGATACATCATGGCAAATTCAGGGATCTCATAAAACCTGTGTCAATTTATAGGATTCACACCTAGCTGACTGCAAACTAATCTCCATTTCAGGATTTGGTTGGAGGAACTGTGGAATCAAAAAAAACCCATCCAATTCAGAAACGGTTACAACTCCCAGACGGTACGCCCCACGAAGCAGTAATAACACTGAATGACCCTCATGCTCAGGCTTTATTATACTTTTCCAGCACATGATTATTATCACAATCATTGTGCACTATATTGTGACATCAATTGCTATACTATCTGCAGGTTGAAGTTTGAGTCTGGGGAGTTTTGGTTTTAAAATTGCTGTCTTTTTATTACACTTTGCAGTCTTTTGTAACATTTATTAATCTTTTCTGTTTGTATTGCACTGATTGTTTCCTGTATGAGAAAGTTGTTTAATCTGCATGAAAAAACAACATATGTTTTGAGTACAATAACACTGTTTTTGAAAATGGTATGAAAGTATGATGCAGATCTAACTGAGACCTATCAATCTTTGAATCCTATGATCAATTAAATGCAGTATTAGCAAGAAACTATGCACAACGTGTGTATTACAGTATTTAAATGTTACTAAATCATTAAAAATGGTTATTTTTATGTTACTTATTGCGTATATTTGATATTTTCTTCTGATACCAATGGATATATTTTGTTTTATCTTGCCTGAATTGTCAGTTCCGGTGAACAGATCAGAGAATTCTGTGTAGAAAGTAGCAAAAAAGGAGGAGGGAGTATTGTAGTATTACTGTGTTTCAGTGGAGCACGGCTTTGGTGGTATTTTTGGGATTTTGTGTTAAAGAATGTGTAAACACATTTGTGACGCATAAGAAAAAATGTTTGATTAACCATATTTTTTTAAAATAAATAATACTAATTATGAGATGAAAAGTAACAATTATGAAATTAAGTCATAATTATGAGATATAATCAGGAAAATATGAGATATGACAGTATGAGATAATTATTACATAAAAAGTTAAAATTATAAAAATTAAGTCATAATTATGAAATAAACTAATTAAATATAATATTACAGTTTGAGATACTACATGAAAAATTTAGCTATAAAATTAAGTCATAATTATCAGATAAATAAAAAAAACATGAGATATGACAGTATGAGATATACTCATTTATTTATTAATAAGTATATTATATATTTATAATTTTACTTTTTTATAATAATTTTTATATTCATATTTTTATATTTTATCTCATAATTATAACATAGTATCTCATAGTAATATCTCAAAGTCATGATTATGAGATCAAATCATGAAAATATGAGATATGACCGTATGAGAAGTCAAAACTATGAGATTGAGTAAATAATAATTCCCTTGTTGGTGTATGTAGGTGGAAGATTCTCTTTCATATGTCCAGATGTGATGTGGGGATCAGAAAAATAACGTAAGCACACACCAAGCATCATGTAACTGAGAGCATCACCCAGGCATGATGAAATCTCCCAATGTCATCTGAATGTTGTGAGTGCAGAGCCAGTGGATGTGCTCGCTGAGCTAAAAGAATAGTACAACCCCACTGTTGTGAGCTGATAAGTCCTGCTGAACTTCCAGAGGCCCCTCTGGCTGCTTGCTGGAAACTATCTGCTTGCTGCAGCGAGTTTGTCTCTCGAGCCAATGAAATTATACAATGCTGTTCCTCTACTTTTATGCCTTTCATATAAATGCAAAAAACAAAGTGACTTTGCTTAATTTTTTTAACAACACCCATATTTGTTGGTGTTGTTTGTACTTTTGGCCACAAGTCACTGAGCCAAGAAAAGGAGCTGATCTGTCAATACAGAGGAAGCATTTGCTTTGGATAGTAAATGCTTAACAAATGCTGAGATGTTCCCGCAAGGCCTTATAAACAAGAGGCACTTTGGCAGCAACATATCTGCCGTTGTAATGCAAATTCAGATCTCTCAAAAGGGCTGACTTGGAAAATTACTGTGTAGGAAGTTACAGATTTCAGTCCAAAAGATTTCCTTATTCATTTACACATCCTTTGACTGATATTTCTTGTTTATTTAGTAAAAATGTTTTGGTAGAAATGTTTTTTTTTGTTTTTTTTTTTTTTGCAATCATTAAATAAACATACATTTTAATGCATTAGAAGAAATAATTGTGGACTATAAAAAAGAAACCTCCAGTTATGCAACCATGCCATTAAAACTTAGCGCTGCATTATCATAAACAGGTATTATCAGACTAAATTAGACTGGCTGGCACCTGACCCAACATGCTCACTCTGGGTCCTAACAATTTAGACATGAATAATAAATGCTTTTTATTTTAGCCTGATAGGTACATATAAATGATTCATGAATCTTTAATATATTAGAGTTAATAAGTGCATACATTTGCAGAGTTTTAAAACAGTCTCCTGGCTATGAGAAGGATTTGAATGGCATTTAATTGAATACAACTGTCAAAAAATGAATTATGACATTTATTTTTTGGCACGATTTAGCCATATACTAATATTGCACTCCATTATTTTCAGTGTAATTTTTATACAATGATGATTGCCAATTCAAACTTCGATTGTGAGCCGTAGTAATTTGATTAAAACACTCTGAAATAGTGTAGGCCAGGGATGTCTAGGTCAATCTGGCCAGACAAGTTCAATTAAGGTCTTTCTAAAAATCTCTCTCCGCATTTAAGATTGTATTTTTGAATTATTCATGCTTTTTATCTTTTATTTCATCAGACAGCTGCATGACTATATCTACAGTCTAAAATGAGTCACGAATCCCGCTTTAGAAACACACTACCTCAACATGACCTTCCTTCAAACTTTGTTGTCCCATCACAAAACAACACAAAATCACAATGGCATGTCCTTCATGAAAAGAAGATATATTTTCTGGCACATGAAAACACGCAAATATTAATTCAATAATATTTGCGTGTTTACATGCAGAACACCATCCTTTCCTTTATGCCTTACGGTACATTTATGAAAACACTCACGTGTACAAATGTTTCAAATATGCATTACCTATGGCCTTCAAGTTTGGGCTGTCGGCTTTGAAATTCAGATCCCAAAGCCCTTTAATAGCATTTATTCTTATCATTAAATTCCAGGTAAACACATTGCTTGATGCTGTCAGCTTTGTCAGATTTGCAGTCTATGCCTGTAAGACTGTGGGTAGATATTGACCTTATAAAGATGATAAAACACTTTGTTATCTTGAGTGCATGGACACGTGACCCTGATTATACTTAGCTGCTGCTGTCAGTTGTGTTTTCACTTGTTAGATGTGCATTATATCCTAACACAGCTGTTGGACACTCCACCAAATCCAACCCTAAACCTACCCGATAGTGTTAACAAATGCAAAACTAATATAAAAAGGCACTTGTTGATGCAATCATGTCATTTCAACTTCCTTTTACACAGATTTGAACTGTGTTGTTGAACCGTAGTTACACAGGATCAAATACACCCCTGTACTCCATAAGCTACCAAACAAACCTACCGTCCTACAAAACCTACAGTATAGATATGAAGCTGGATATGTGTGACGTGTGATGTGTGATATGTGAAAGCAGTTTTCAAATATCCCAGCATATTAATATTGTCAAAACATAATATTCTTCAAATAATTGTGTGAAATTACGCTCTATTAATCAAAACTCTGTCAATTTGTGTGAAAAGGAGTAAAAGGTGCCAGAGTGATATGTACTTGTTGGTACGTATTTCATCTGGCTAAAAAGTGCATCAAGGTACGTTTATATCACATATTTAAAACAGCACAGATTATTCTTTCCCCTAACTGATCCTGGTTAGATTTAAGTATATCTTGGAAATCCAAATTTCGAGTGCATCTTACATCCTAGGGTCAGCAGGTCCCTCCTGCTCCTGATAGATATTAGCCTCCATCAGCTAGAGGACATCCATCATGCACAGGCCTCCTGTCACTAGAGATTCACCCATGAACCTCTAGTGTCCGTCAAACTGGGCAGTGCTAAGGCTTTCTTATTCTCCTTATGCTGGGAGAGTCTGCAGATACTTTGGTTTGTATGCTGGTATTGGAGCACGGGTCTGACAGTGATGAATGTAACCTGCAAGAGTAACAGTATGCAGGGGTTTTAAGGGTCTTTAGATTGTCAGGGGTCGTTGTTTCTCCACCACTGAATGTGTTAAAAACATCATAGGGATGTTAAAGGTATTGTTTATGCCAACATGAAAATTTTTCATAATTTACTCACCATGTGAGTCGTTCCAGACCTTTATGACTTTCTTTCTTCTGTGTAATCCAAAATGATCATGTACTAGCCAGAGGCATCGCTACACACTTTTTAGTGGGGCATGAGCCCCAGTGAAATACCACTGTGTCCTATTAAAATTTTACTAATAAATCATTGTCTGATGGTGGAGATTACAGTATACATACGTAATCATTTTTATGAGCTGTTTAGAGTCGGAACTAGCGATTTCTGAATGAATCGCTCGGTCTGCTCTGTCAAATGGATTTGCAAAATGCAAATGGTCTGTGATTCAGTTTCATTTATTCAGACACTTTAATCACACACTGAATCATTTTCAGTGTTTTTTCACAACTTGAAGGGGTAGTTCACCAAAAAAAAATGAAAATTCTGTCAGTAATTACTCACCCTCATGTTCTTTAAAACCTGTAAGAGCTAATTAATTTAGATATTTTGCTGAAATATGAGAGCTTTCTGACTCAGAATATACGTGACTGAAACGTATTATGGTCCGGAAGGTCATCAAAAGTAGAAGGACATTATTTAAATATTTAGGCCACATCAGTGGTTCAACTATAATTTTATGAAGCTACAAGAATACTTTTTGTGCACAAAAATAACAAAACAATGACTTCTATTCAATGATTTATATTCAGCGATATATATAAATATATATATAGACAGTAAATATCAAACCATACTACTCACAAAAGACCAGAAATCACTCATAAAAGTTCAAAACAAAGCTTAAAGAAACATAAAAGCTGCCTATATGACTTTATATTATAAGTCTTAAATTAAAACTAAATTAAAAGTCTATTTAAAGTCTTCCATTGAAATTAAAGTGAGGGCTTGTTCCTCAAGCAAAAGCATTATGGTTTATAGCCTTTAGTTGCTAAAAACTAAAGTCATGTCATGTCCCACCGAAGAAATAATATCATTTGGGATTGGAAGTAAAGTTTTGTTTGACCTTTGTGTCTGCCTGAGAGAAAATAGAACTGAATTAAGTGGAGAGAATGCCATTGTGGTGCCTCAGCGCAGATTGTGACAGGAGTAATGTACTGTCGTTAGTGGTAGGTCAAATAAGAAATGTCTGGGTTTGCCCTTCCTTCCAAGCACATCCCAGTGGGTACTCAGCACAGAATACATTTTAGCCTCCTTAAACCGCATATATATGAATCTTTGCACAACAGTAAGCCCTCAAATCTGATCTTGATGTACTGTCACAGTGTTTGTATCAATATGATTATCTTTGTTTATGTATTCTAGACGGACTGTCAGTTTATGCATAAATTACAGTAGCCTAACTTTGCAGGTTACATCAGTATGCCAGAAGATGGCAACTGATTCATTCAAAAACACTTATTCATTCCGGAATGAAACACCACTGCTTTGTGTTTCTCAGAGACACATCTTTTAATGTAAGTTACTCTTTTATGTAATTGAAAGCTATATCGCACAATCATTCTATTGTTCTGAAGGACTCTGATGGTGTCAATTAGAGGAAAACAAACACAAAATATGTTGTCCATTAGCAAAAACTTTTCATAATTTACTCAAATGATATTCTTCTATAGCTCTGGGTCGTTCTGCATGGGAAAAATCTACCAAATGATTTTTTTCTCCATCTGCCGGTGGAGGATCATCAGCATAGCGATCACTTAATGAACACTAGCCTAGCCTCACTCCTGTCTGGGGCTTCAGAGATGTTCGTAATGGCCCCTCATTAGTTGCTCTACCTGTGAGAGACCTGCTAAAGTCCTAATGATTTCTGAATTCAAGCCAATTGAGAAGTTTAATGCATGTTCAGTGGCAACCAGAAACACTGACTTTAGCTTGAAATAAAAGTAGATTGCTATTTCGAATATGAAACTTTAAGAATATATTATGCGAAATATGATAGAAAAATCACCCCTGAGATTTTACCTGAAAAATGCATAGCAGATTACAAACCTGGAGGAGCCTAGATCACATATTCGGCATAAATAAGAGACCTATGAAGGGCATGCATGATTTGCTGTCGGGTTGGATTTCTAAATGATTCATGATGTAAATGACTGTTAATAATCTGTTCAGGCAAAGGTTAGACTCGATAAAAAAGTATGTTTCTTTTAATGTGTTGAAATTGCAAACTGTTTAAAAGAAATATAGCTTTCAAGGTGAGTCCAAGTGAGCTGACAAATACCTGATTTAAACACCAAGATTTAAATAATTGGGATGTTTGCTTTGTTACGATTTATGAAATCTTAATATCACGTGCGTCCATGTTGTAGATGAATGTTTATCACGGTCCAGTGCTTCGGACATGTTTTATTTGTTATTTCGACCTTGAAAAATGTGAAACATTTCACTAAGAGACATTCATTGACTTGTTTCAATTTCCTTCTCAAAGCTTGTTGCATGTCACTACCTTGATGAAGAGGCCAGTTTATTGAATTAAAAATTGATCTTAATTGCAGGTCATGACCCTGTCACTGCTGGCCTGTGGACCTCAGGTCTCTGATGACCAATTAACTTGAAGGTTTGTCAGTTTTCATTCAGCTAGAATCCCATAGGGATTAAATTACTTAAATCAAAAGGCTGCTGGGATGTATAATTCAAGCTCACAAACCCAGTGAATGAAATAAATCAATATATATCAGATGAACAGTATATTCGCTTGCAGTATATTGTGGATTTATTACATGACGCTTTAGAACAGGTCATGACAATGAAGAAGGCGTGAAGGTTCTTTCTTAAAAATATAAAGGCAGCTATATATTTTTGGGGTTCCACTTTATATTAAGTGTCTCTAATACCTGTGTACTTTAGTAACTAGATGTGTATGTAGTATGTAACCACAGTGTAAGTACACACCGGTACATAGTATCTACAGCTGTAATATTTCTGTAACTAAACACATGTAACACCCCTCAGAATGGTGTGTGTAAGTACAAATTGTAACAGAACACTTTTTAGTAAATAAAGTGTTGCACTTTATATTAAATAGACAATTGCTATGGATTTAACATGTAATTACTGTAATGTCACACAGCAGCGGGCAGTAAATAGGCTTTACAGATAAATTGTGGTTGGTGTCCAGAATGTTACACTTTATATTAAGTGGACAGTTCCTGAGAAGTTGCCATGTATATACACTGATATTACAGAGGTGCACCAACTCACTTTACATATCCCTAAACCTACCCAACTACACCCCCTGAACACCACCTGTTCCAGTTACTCTTATACATACTGTTGTTACGAAATGTAGCTATGTAATTCTTGTTACATGACTACTTAGTGAAGTGAAAAAAGTGTTGTTACCAGTGTCCTGTTACACATTTGTACTTACACACACCATCCTGAGGGTTGTTACATGTGTGTAGTTACAGTAATATTACAGCTGTAGATACTATGTATTGGTGTGTACTTACACTGTGGTTACATACTAGATACACATCTAGTTACTATCTAAGTACACAGGTATTAGGGACACTTAATATAAAGTGGGACCATTTGGGGGTATAAAAACCTTTTTAATTAAACTTTTTGATTTTGAGGGACCTATTTAACTCCAAATAGAAGCAAAAATACATGAATAGATCACATTGTATGCAGGCTACGATCCTAAACCTCTACCAGAGTTTAAAAGCAAAATGTGTGCATAAACCAGACGATGAGGAACATATGATCCTAACTTAAGTTGGTCATTCTATTGGTTGAGGTCACCTTTGTCAGGCATACTGCTGTTTGGCAATTTTTCAAATTCATCTAAGACTCAGCATCTACAAATGACTACCAGATGGTTGAGAATATACCTTTTCCCTCTCCTTCTCACCATCTTTACCTTGGCCCCCCTCATTTTGATGGACTTTAGACATTCTACTAACATGTCAACTAGCAGTCATTACAGTAGTAGTAGACTGTCTTAATATCTTCTAACACTTTATTTAAAAAGGTCCATAACATGCAACCAAATGACTGTAAGAAGCTTTGCAAGTACTTATTTTACTAAACCTAAACCTACCCAAACAGTCTACTATGAGAGTTAGTAGACAAGTAGTTGCAAATAAATGAGAATTAGTTGACAAGTAGTTAACATGTAGTTACTTATATTAAGTAGAATGTCTAAAGTGGACTATCAAAACCCTTATTTCTCCTATATTGCTCCTCCTATTGCACGATTCATTGTTTTAAGGATGTTTCCATGCCATGCTGTCCTAGTGTCACCTCAGCTGTAGAAAACAAAGTTATGTTCATTGAACCTGGAAAAGAACACAGAGCCAGACTCTATGCTCATTGTCCTTGTGCTTAAACTCAATCAGAGGTCAGCTCACATTGTCCACAAGGGCAGATTGGTGGAGACCCAGAAACTTTCCTCCAAGTCCCAGCAGAAACATATGAACTCACAATACAAATGTCATCAAAGGCCACCCATTGTAATTTGTGGGCCCACCCCTTTGCGCTCATACGCTTGCCATTTTTCACTCAGCTGCTGTATTTAGAGCTGAACCCCTGAGGTGCCCTTTTCTACCCGTGGCCTATTTCCAGATGGACCACGTGGGCAGCGAACGGCAGCGTTGTGATTAAATCTGGAGACCCACAGGTCCCTCAAAGCCCAGAGGCATCTCTCTGTTTTCCTCTTCGTATTGAGTCTCCTTTCTCTTTAATTAGCGAACATAGCTGGGAGGCGTACGTGAGTGTGTGTGTACAGGTCTAGTGCACATAGGGGACAGAACGGGAAAGATTTTAACAATTTGCATATTACAAACATCAGCGTTTACCTGAGGAAGCCAAAGTAAACAACTTAAAGGTAGCCAAGACTGAGAAGTTTCAATCCATCATCCAAGTTTAGCTAGAGTAGGTGTTGAAGTACATTAATGTATGCTATTAACACCTGCTGCTACTGTAGGTGTTTGTTGGTGAATGAACTTGCCATTCTTCTGTTTAGTGTCATGTAAAAGGGAGTCTCTCCTCCATATTAAGCATGTCCTTGATTTCACTCCTCCACTAATGCTGTAATGAATCAAATCCTGCCCATAGCAACGGTATTATTCTCTCTCTCTCTCTCTTTCTCTCATTCTTGGTTTGTCTGTCTTTATCTCCCCTCATTTATGTCCCATCATCCGTTTTGTCTGTCTTGCATCCTTCTTTTCTTTCTGTCGACATGTACAGATACATTATCTAGCTGTCATGTTTTTTCATCTGTGATCTCCTATGTCTCTGATTGGTCTCTTCTCTCTGTAAAAACAACAAAGCATCATTTTTTTATTTCAAAATATTTCCTCGTAAAGCTACAGTTCACTATACAACTTTTAAAATGTGAACAGATTTTGTAAATAGTCACAAACTGGTCGTCATACACCAAACCACTGAAGATTATAATCCACTAGACTTTTTTCTTAAGTTCACTGCCTAGTGTGAGTACTCCCTAGGAGTAGTCTGAAATGTTTAGGGTCCGGCTACCTGTTTTTCCAACCAACGATAGATGGGATTATTTATTAAAAAAACTGTTTGAAATCATTAAGTCATTATTTTTTCAGTTTGGTGGATCTAGGCGTGCAGAAATGACACTTTAGCTGGTATTTCTGCAATCTATTCTATTGTTTTCCAGTTAAATTGTCTCTCCCTTCCAGTTCAATCTTGGCTGATCAGATGACCGCTTTCTCTTTGTCTTGCTCCTTTTCAAGGCCGTTCCTCTCTCTTCTCGCAGTACACAGACTTTGATCTCAGTCACGTCTTTTTTCGTAGCTCTGAATCAAAGCCACTAACCTGCTCTCTTTTCTCTCTCTGAACAGCATGTAAAGAATAATGGACAGATGAAAAGAAAAGGGTGAAGCAAGCACACTAACTACCTACATTAAGGAGAGATTAATTTCAGCATCCCCATGGGCTCCCACAGATTCACAGCTCACTTCGTCAATACCATCCCCAACAGGATTTATGCAATCCATAATAAATGTTCAACTGATAAGCTGCCATGATTCAAACTGATTGCCGCTGGGTCCCTGGCCTTGTAATTAGGGTGATGGTAAATCAAGGAGCCATGTTTTTTTTCTTAGGCATTTATTGAGTTATGTTTAAGGAGCAGTCTGATAAATACTTCAGTTCCATAATGTTTTTTTTTTTTCATTCATTGACCATTTAGTGTTACTAAAGGACTGTTAAATGGTGATAGTTATACAAACAACTGGAAACCGATAACCATCTAATCCAATCTAACATTTTGAACCCATCAATATCCAACAGCTGTGACTTTTATTTTTCACAATTGTGGCACAACTGCAATTTGTTATTGCAACTTTGTCATAATTGCAACTTCACATCTCATAGTGGCTTATGTTTCCCATAACTGCAGATTTGTCCCACAATTACAATTTGTAATTATTCTGTGATGCAGACTCAGAAGACATCGGATCCATTTGCAGCAGCAGATCTTTATTGAATGTGGTGACGATCCAAACTTCTCGATGATCTGACTCCAAGTTCGTCTTTATAAAGGGGAGATAATAGACAACAGCTGGGGCGGAAATCCTAGAGGTGCGTGGGTGAATGCGGTCCAGGTAGGAACGTTAATATTCCGGGGAAGGTTCCCGCTGATGGCGGTCGGACAGAGCCACAGAGGATCGCCTTATAACAGAGACCCCCCTGCGAGCGGCTCCTGAAGCAAGTGGGGCGGTGTCGGGGTCTACCATGTGGTCTGGGTCTCTCAGGATGACCCTAGTGAATGGTTTCCTTGAGGGATGGGTCCAGAATATCTGTGCCATTGATCCAGGATCTCTCCTCTGGCCCTTAACCCTCACAGTTGATGAGGTATTGCAACATGCGGCCTCGACGCCGAGAGTCCAGGATTTCTCAGACCTGGTAAGCCTCCTCTCTGTCAATGATTAGGGGGGGTACCTCGGATATGGCGACCTCGTCCTGGTCCCTCTGTAGTCTTGGAGCATCAGCGGGCTTTAACAAGGAGACATGAAAGGTCGGTGAGATCTAGTACTGGGCTGGTAATTCTAAGCAGAATGAAACCGGTGTAATTTGTTTGATTATTTTGAAAGGACCCATGTACCTCAGGTTTAACTTCTTGCAAGATTGTTGTAGATGTAGATTCCTGGATGAGAGCCATACCTACTGTCTGGGTTCGTAGGCGGGATGGGGTCTTCGGTGGCGGTCTGCTTGTTTGGTCGTCCTTTGTACGGCTCTCTGGAGGTGAATGTGAGCCTGATCCCAGGTTTCCTCACTATGTTGGAGCCAGTGATCCAGAGCAGGTAGGCTGGAGGCTTCTCCTGACCAAGGAAAGAGAGGTGGTTGGTATTCCAATACACATTTAAATGGGGTCATTCCAGTGGCAGGTTTTTGAAGGGAATTCTGGGCGTACTTGGCCCATAGAGGGTACTGGCTCCAGTCTTGCTGGTTGGCATGACAGTAGGATCTTAAAAACAAGGTGAGCTCTTGGTTCAATCTTTCCGCTTGACCATTGGACTGGGGGTGGTAGCCTGAGGTTAAACTGACGTTTATATTCATTTGTGAGCAGAAAGCATGCCAGAGACGGAAGGTGAAATGGGGACCTCGATCGGTGACAATGTCCTCGGGTATGCCATAAAAGCAAAACACTTCTTCCATAATCACCTTCGCCGTTTCGTGAGGGGGACTATGGTTACATACTAGATACACATCTAGTTACTAAGTACACAGGTAATAGGGACACTTAACCATAAATGGTCCCACTATTTTTCATAACCACCTTTACTTCACTATTCTGTTCAACTGAACTGAATTAAAGTGGTTCAGTTGATACAACAACTTGCTGCTTTAAATTAGAGTGTAGCATTCTGGCTCACATTATGTAGAGGTCATTCCTCCCCTAAAGACCGAGCCTGCTCTCTCCTATCTCGCCCTCTCCTTCACCTGTATGCTGGAATTCAGGGGGAAGAGGTTAACTCAGATTTGTCCCATCAGTGCTTCAGTTAATGGATGTGTTGTGTGATCTGTTACAGGATAAGAGGGGGCTGGGAAGCTCACATCAATGATTCATGACAGATGGCAGATATACAGTATTGTGTTAGGATTTTGTGTTTGGTAATCTAAGTCAGTGTGTGTGCCTGTTTGCATGAAGTGTTATCCATCTCGTTCCCATATGTGTGTTTTGTTGAGGCCCTGCTGTGTACTGCTCTGAATACTCTCTCTCATGAGACTGCTGCTGCAGCACGGACAGTGTCCCAGTGACATAATGTGCTTATGTTTGATTGATTTAGCCAGGGTGAGTTTCAGAAGGATTGTATTTGTATTTGCTTGCGAGAAGAGAATAGCAGTATAATCTAGCCAATTGCAATGCTGCTGGTAAATGCATGCCATTTTGTTGAATCAATCTCCCAGCAGCCCTCCTCCAACCTAACTGCCTATTTCTCTCAAAAATACATCCGGTGTGTGTGTGGAGGTCAGGGTTGAGTTTTTCTGCTGACATGTAGTGCACTAGCCACTTCACAACCTGTATCTTAAAGCACTATTATCACTGTTCCAATAGAATCAAATATAGAATAAATAGAATAAAGTATGATAAAACATTCAGGAGTTTATTTTTACTACCACCACAGACACACAAGATCTCCCAAATCCATTGTTTTCCTCTCTGTACTGTAATTCTGCAATATTTGTCATTTGGCATGGCAGGAAATTTATTTTTGATTTACAATCAACCAAGCAATGCATTTTATCTCCCTCTGCTCTGACATGGTTTGTGGAGCATATGTTCATCATTGCAACCACCATAAATCAAATACAGTCAGCGCTATAAGGACTGAGAGAGACAATGAGGCATCACTGAGACATTAAGGTTTTTGAAGTTTTTAATGCCAAGGTCAGTCCAAAATCATAATGTTCTTGAAAGGGACCCTTACCCTGAAGCATGGTCAGGGTCTCATGTATATTTATTAATATAGTTTGTACTGTGTATATAGCATGGTTTGTGTTGGTCTTAAAAAAATCTGAATTCTTAATAAGGCCTAAAAGGGGCTTAAAGGGTTAGTTCACCCAAAAATGAAAATTCTGTCATTAATTACTTGCTTGGTTTTACCTGTGTTTTTACTATGCTTCAGTTGTATTGCTGTCTATGGAGGGTCTGATGGATCTCTGATAGCATTAAAAAATATCTTAATTTGTGTTTAAAGATGAACGAAGATCTTCTGGTTTTGAAACGACGTAAGTGACAGAATTAAAAATTTTTGGGTGAACTAACACTTTAAATTAGAAAATAAAGGCACGGAATTGAATGTTGCAGGCACTGCAATATCTTACTCCGTATTTTCATTTTCCATTTTAGCGTGTTTGCTGTTGTTTGATAGTGCCTGTTTGACCACGTTTGTAAAGTAAGTGTTTGTATGCCCACTTGACCCTTAGTCCCTTCATCACACCTTTCATGGACTGAAAGATGAAATATAAAGATGAAGATTTAGTTTTCTGCATGGTCTCCATGAACCTCAGTTTGAAAATCTCTTTTATCCTTCATCTGTCTCTTTTACTTTTCTTTTTTAGCTTCTTGTTCTCTTTTTATGACATTTCTGTTAGCTTTTGCTTTTTTTATTTTCATGTTTTTCTCTTCGTTTCCTCCTCTATATTTGGCCTGTGCCTCAATGCTCATTCTCTATATTTAAAAAAGGAGCACACTGGCGGAGCGTCTCGATTGGAAAGATGAGCAAGACACAGGTTGCAGGAGAACATTGCCTCGCTGGCAGTCATATTTTTGACTTCTCATTGCCTGTGCACACAATCAGTGAGCTCTCCCTCTGCCTAGTCAACATTGATTTATCAGGGAGCCTTTGTGTGTGATCATTATTCTGCAGGGTTCTTCCGGCAATTGATAAGGACCATCAGGATCATCAATCCCAAAGGCCCACATGCTTGTAGATTAGAGAACGGTCACGAAGGCAGGTTTGGCCCCATTTTTGCTGCTTCGGCTGTGCAAGTGGAGCCTCATTCCTCATGGGACTACAGACATCTACATTGTACCACAAGCGTTTATCCCTGCTGCTGAAGCTACTACTTTAACCTGCTGGATTGGATACAGAAAAGCTGGTGGTGGTTATTGGTGGGCTACTGTGTATCTGACAGCAAGATGGATTGCAAGGACATGCAAAGTTTGGTTGTTTAAGGGAATTTTTTGAGTTCAGGATAAATTAAGCTCAATCTTGTGGCACGATCTTGACAAAAATAATATCAACATGTACAGTACCTCTTTTTATGGGTTATACAATGATGTACTTATAATGGAACTGAATATATAAAATAAATGTGTCAGTGTAAATGAATGCAATGTTAAATACACAGTTGTAGGTTTAATTATAAAAGACATAAATGGTAGGTTAAACAATTTGCATGTACATTATATTTGTAAAAAAAAAAGCTTCAAAAAATAATTATATGCAGTAAATTACATGTTATTTCTTTGTTTTCATTAAACTCTACAATTTTGAAATGACAGAAAAACATGGCTCTATTTTCCTTTAATATAAGTGCCTCGCAAAGGTCTATGACACCAATAATGATAATTATAATAATAAAGAAAAATAAAAGAATAATAAAGAATCTAAAACAATACAGCACACAGTCTCAATATCTTACTAAAGTATTTTCAAAATGATTTTCCCAGCTGATGAATGATAAAAAAGACAGAAGTTTGTTACTTTGAAAAAAATACTATTTTTGGATTTTATATAAAATACATATTTTGGAAAACATGTTTTACCCATAGACTGTAAAAAATATGGACGTAGTGTCCGTGACGTCACTCGTAGGTTTCTGAAGAGCGTTTTTGAAGC
>JAUCMT010000051.1:7110913-7127637 GCA_032357475.1 Enteromius thamalakanensis
ATTTAAGTTGTATCTTCATGTCTCTGACCGGACGTCTGTGGTGAACTAGTTCCCTACCGGCTAACCCACTGGATAGAAAATCCTGTTTTCTTTAATGACCATGTTTATTCAGTATATACTAGTTAACATTCTTCAAAATAAGTTGTCTTGGGACAACATTGATTAATTTTTTTGATCCATGTTGACTACTGTATATGTATATACTTATATTTAAAAATATATAGCTCTCTCTATATATATATATATACAGTATATATATATATATCACAATTGTGACTTTTTTTTGCAATTCCAGGAAAGAAAACCTAAATTGTGAGAAAACAAATAAAAAGTCACAATTCATTTTTATATATATATTTTTTCCTTATATTTTATTCCAAGCTTGTCTCAGTTCTTGCAAGTCTGGCTTTTTCCTCTAAACTGTGAGCTTACATAGAGTAACGAAAAACAGTGAAAAGTCCATGTGCTGTTGTTATTTTGGCACTTTTAGAAATAGAAGTGATTGGTTAAAATGTTTACAGTAGTGATTACAGTAGAATTGTCATGGGAGCGAGGTAAGCGGTTGTTTATATTCCCTGGTGTTGTGACCGACATGATAAGATGAACAAACATGATCCTTCCAAATGTTTGCTTAGAGCTCCATTTCGTTACCTGTGCTTTTCTTTCATCTTTATCCTTAGAAAGTTGCTTGCGTAAGTATAAATGGTCCATTCATTGGGAACAGATAACTTTCATCTTAGAATTATTCATTTCCCTTATGACTATATTTAGCTATTTATGTATTTGTTGCTTTGCTTTTTTTACCCTCAGCCGGTCCTGCCGCACTTTGTTAGTCATTTGATACATAATTCATTTATGCAACATGTATATGTGTTGAAGCAAGTCAATTGAATTTTCTGGCTGAAGGGCAAAGGCTCAGCAGACTTTCTTCTGTGCTGAATCCTGGCGAATTCATTTCAGTGATGGCAGTGAAAATAAATAAACAGATGGATGTTGGTGGTGATCGTGAGTGGAGTAGTAACAAGAAGAGAGGGCCTTCAAAGTTGGTTCCGCATTGAAGACAAGTTGTCAAGGGGGTCGTATAGGGCTCTAATTTGCAGTGACTTCCTGTATATTTTACCAAAAATCTAAGCCAACTTCCAGTTAATGCCCCCAAAAGGAACATTTGGACCCTGGCCCAGTTTGCAAAACAAAAACAAAGCAAAAATAAATAAATAAACACACAAGGTTACATGTAGTTCAAGTATGCTGTAATTCTATCCAGTCAGGATTGCATACACTTAAGAACTACATCCATTTTTGTGACTGCTGTGTAAAAAACATCTCATCCCTACAGCAATTTGCATTCAAATAAGAGCTCAGTTCGTCAGTGTATGAAATTTACAATTGACATCATGCTTCATTCACTTTCCTGTCAGGGGGATTGTATTGTGAGTGGAAGCTGTGCAAAGTATGAAGTGAACATGTCACTCCATTAAGTCAACATATGTCCTCTGATAGGCCTTGTGTTTGCTCCATTGTTGAGAGGTTCATAGATCACATACAGTAGCACTTCTCTTGTTGCTTTTACAATACTGAACATCATGTTTATTTGGTGCAGTGTTGTGGCAAACCTAAAAGTGACAGTTCAGGAAACGTTCAAGATTGCTCCAAAAAGATTTATGCAGTAGTTGTAAATTGCTGTAGAGCTGCTAAAAAAACAATTAACATTACAGAGCAGGTATTCAAACAGTGTTATAAACAGTGATGCCGGTAACGCGTTACTTAGTAGCGCGTTACTCTAATATGACCAATTTTTCCAGTAACGACTAATCTAACACAATACTATTTCCATACCAGTAATCAAATTAAATTTACTTGTCCAAGCCACTGAGCACCACTATTTCTTAATTTTTTTTTAAAAGAAAAACCTATTTGGTTTCTTTTTGCGTCTCGGGGAGTGACGTCACGTATGCGACAGGTCATATTTTCAGCTAGCGACAGCCGCGGCTAGCAACACATGAACAACAATGGAGGGAGGAGAGAGATATCCGTTTTCTAGCTGGAAATATGGTCACTTTTTTGAGTTTGTATCAGCCAAAGATGATAATAATAAGGTTCGTTGTACACTCTGTGCTGGCGACAAAGTGTTATCTAGCTTTATAAACACTACGCCAAACTGTTACTGAGGTACAACCACTGGTTTACTCGCCCCACTCCACTGTTTCCCTCATAACATGCAATGACAACATAAAATGTTAAATGTGGTCAAGAAAGACTGTATTTCTTTTTATACAAACGTGTATTTCCAACCTGATCTCACGGCAATTCGTACGTATTTTACGAGGTGGCTAATTCGTACAAATTTGTACGACCTTACATGTACGAATTCATACGATTTATTCTAAGTCGTACGTATTTTACGAGATGGCAATTCGTATGAATTTGTACGAATGACCTAAACATAACCCCGCCCCTAAACCTACCCATCACGTGATTTTAGACAAATCGTACGAGTGAGGTTGTATGAATAAGTACGAATTGGCCCAAATTTGGCACCTAGTACGAATATGTACGAATTGCTCGTGAGACTGGTATTTCAGTCAGGAAATAGTTTTTACATTCAACTTAAAATGTCAGGAGATACACTGTTGACGTTACTGTTAAAATCCACCAACAACAAAGTAAGCATTAGCAAAACCGGTTGTCTGTTTTATGTTGGTGGTGTTGTGTTATTGTGTTAAGTAACTTGTAATCTAACTTAGTTTCTTTTAAAATAAAGTAATCAGTAAAGTAACTAAGTTACTTTTGAAAGGAGTAATCAGTAGTAAGTAATTCAATTACTATTTCAAAGTAACTGTGGCAACACTGGTTGTTAATAGCATAAATGAATCAAAAATGTATTTAAATCATCAGTTATAATTCATTTAAACAAATGGTCTTTTAAATAAATAGTACGTATACTATATATACTATATTTTAATCAAATGTAGATCCCACAAATATGAAATTATTATTTTTTTGCTATCTGTAAAAGAAAAAATTGTTTCACCCCCTTGAAGGACTTTTTTTTTGTTATTCTTCAACGATTCCCATGAAAATCTTTAGAGATCTCTTAAATGTTGTCACTTTATCTTTTGCAGTGTGCTTGTGTCATTTTTATTAAACGACAGTAACAAGACCCACTTTCACAAGATTAAAAGGGCTCCATAGCAAATATTGTTTTATGCGCTGTATCATGTTTGGTGCTTGGCTTTTCTTGCAGAGATGGATAAAGAAAAGAGAAATGGTGGATTTGTTAAGATAACTGTCGTCTTGTTTTAAAAATGATTTTATCTTTTCATTTGAAATCTAAATTTATGATTAACATTTTTGTTGCATTCATTTGTTATATCTGGCTTCGTGAAAAATCTTCTATTCATCTTTTGTGATATGATCTAATTAAACAGGAGCACACATTAGACACTGTTGCATTTGTATAATGTCTATGTAATTTTAGTTTATATTGCTGCTCAGGGATTAAAGATCAAGTTTATACAATGCAAAAAGAAGAACAGCTTTAGCACATTTTTGGGAGGGGTAATTTCCATTCCAAAGGCCTTAAAGCATTTTAATGAAGCCTGTATGAATTGAATTAGACCGGATCTATGAGGTAATGACAGCATCCATATGTTACATCTTGTGTTGTGCAGCACATTCTTCAACTCTAAGTGTCATTTATAAACATTTAGCGTTTATGGTGTGTGTGTGTGATGGATGGAACAGTCTACGTCAAACCAACTATGACTTTTCATTACAAAAATCTTAAAATGACCTCATGAAATATGCAGGATAGATTCTCTATTGAAACTTAATAGTAGATTGACCTTGGTTATGAATGATAAATGTGCTTTATCAAAAATTATGCGGTCAGTTTATAAAACATTTATTGTGTAATTTCTAAAGAATCTTTTCTCTCTAATGCAATTTAAAGATTGTTCAAGGTTCTTCACTGAACCATCAATGCAAACTAATAACCTTAAATGTTTAAGGCTGTTGTAGTCAACCTTCGTAAATATATACACATTTCTCCTCCGCAGTAGCAGCTAGCACTTCGATGCCATCTCAAGGTCATTTGTGAAGCTGCTGTTGAACTGATTTCTTCATGCCAACACGGCTTCAGTTGCTAATTCAACAGATAAGAGCTAAATATTTAATGCATTTGTGTCGCTTCCTTTATAGGTTCTCGAAGGACCAAATACATTTCAAATAAACTTCAAATGAGAAAACAACTAAAGTAATTACCATTGACATTCATTCAGACTTCTGTTATCTTTTCCTTTTTTGTCACAAACTATTAGGCAGTGCATGTTTACCCTTTGAGACTGTGTTAATGATCTTATTTTTAATTAGTAAGAATACACCATAATTGAAAATGCATGAACATCACATCTTTGGGCAATGCAGCCACAGCCTATTGAGAATAATAGAAGGATAATGATGTAATTCTGCCACTTTCGAAAGAAACAAAACACAGCATAAAATTCTCACTCTGCTAATATGTCTTTAATACTGAAATTAATCTTTTAGTTTTAAAAAAATGAGGTAGTTTGTGTCTGACAGGCACCCGCTATGTCATCTAGACCTTGCAGTGTTCAACAGGTTGAATATATAGAGTCCCTAATGAACCGCACAATGGTCAGCGTTTTGACTTTTTTTTGCTTCTGAACTGCCATTATTTTAACCAAAGCAGCTTATTGTATGAAATTGCAGGGAGTTGGCTGCCCTGTACTTTTGAAACAGTTATGGACTCGTTCTGAACTATCATCATGATTATGATAAAAAATCGGATGCTATAAGTAAAGTAGTCTTACTCTCCATGTCATTTATACTCGACGGGTGCAAGAACATGTTAAATATGTTCTTCCAGCTTTCAAACAGTAACATATAATAATTGTGTAACCGAAGGGGTGTTGCACCAAACTCTGGGCCCTATGCACAAGCAGTGACCATGCGCCCCCGTAAGATGAGGTTCACAACTATCTATGACACCATTTAATACATTGATCAACTGATGAATTTACCCAAAATATTAGCATTTTCAGTCTCCAGTAGAGTCTCAGTATCCTTAATTATACATTTTGTCGAAAGAAGTCTAAATTAACAAAACTGGTCACGAAATGCTTTCAGCTTGTCAACGTCACAACTTACACGCAATAAATATTGGAATAGTATAGGCTATCAAATTTGCAAACATAACTACATACACAGACGTCAAAAAAGCACACGTGTTCTTTCCGTCGAATCATAACTCTCGGTAAATGAACGGCAGAAATGTGGGCATTTTGTCTCTGTTTTCTAATAGTGATACATTACTGATCTATTTTTAACTCCACCCTACACCACTCTCTCTGACACACCTGCCAGATCTCTGAAGGAGGGAAACATTTCTGGAGCAGATCGGCTGTACCACTCCAGCCGTTCAATGGCTGCAGGGCTTCGCGCTCATCTCAGACGTTATCGACACAATAGATTTATTGCCACCGAAAAGATTTGTTTTTTCCCCCCGCGTGTTCCGGGCAAGACACACACAAGTTAAGGGGGACTCCATTTTTAAGACGCTATAAATCTGCCCGGGTGCATTCGGCAAGGACTTTAAATGCAACACACCCTTGGGCGCGCGGCGGAGAACGCCTGTTACGCACGAGGCGAGCGCGAGACGGGGGCATTTCCAAACAAAACTATTAAATGGTCGAACTTTAAAAAATACGACAGTGGCTTTCGGAACGAGCATTTCACCTGATGGATCTTCAAAAAACTCCGCTGCGGTGGCAATGGGGCTGTCACATGCCAACGGGACCGAGAGGAGATAACTGGGGCAACTGAAAATGTCATTGTTTTTCTTCTGAATTAGTCTGTTCAGCACACTACACATGAGACCAACGACAACCATAACTCCAACCGAGAAAATTCACAAAACTGGCTTTATATAAACGCCCTGAGACTTTGAGAAATTAAGAAACAGACTCTTTGAGGAGGTGAGTGGATTTCATAGGATGTCTTTACAATGCCTGTATGCAGGTATAAAGAAGGCGAATAAAAAAATGGGTTATATGGCACCTGTTGTGAAGGGAATAGCGTAGATGGATGTTCACGACACTATCATTCTCGAGTGCATTGATTCTAAGGAATTATACATCAAAAAGTTAAGTCTGGTCATGAATAGTCTAATGTAGTCTAATTGTGACAATTCGCTTCTGTCTTAGTTTGCTTCTTTTTTTAGCAGTAAATATAATACTTTATTACACAGCTTTCTACATAGCATCTACATTTAAAATATTTACAATAAAATGCCACAGGGATTTTAAACATGTATTGGTGGCCGGGGGCGTTCATTCACGGTAAGAGCAAGGTGATATTTGAAGGACTAGTGATGTATGGCCTGAGTGAGTTATAGCTTGTCACTCCAGTCTCCAGGGGCGAGGGTACTCTAGGCTACAAGTCCGCACTCAGAGCTCTTCGCCCGGGCTGTCCGTGGAAACGCAAGCGGCAGAGATTTTGCTCGAGGTTTGCTATACGTCAGCCTAAAATGCTCTAATGTATATTTTCTTATAAACTATCTATACTATAAACGATAATGGGTCCGGACAAACATGGTTTAGAATTGCCTTTGCCCACCGTGGATGTGTCCGGTTCGTGTCTAACTAACGGAGAAGAGGAAACGGAGCTGTGCGTCCAGAGTCGCTCAGAGCCCACCGACTGCGACCTGCGGAGGTAAAGGAGGGTCGTCATGCGATCACTGCATGTTGTTTGTAGGTTAACGGAGTGAAAGACTTGTAAAAATCCCTTTAATGAATTAAAAGGGACGAAACACCCTTTTGTTTTATTCTTCATTACCAGAGGCAGTTTAGCTGTTGCTGAGGGAAGTGAAGTTTTCTGTGCAGAGGGTTTACTGGCACTGGGTGAGAGAACTCTGTTCATCTCTGGGGTCTTTGAATCATAATTGTCAGGGGCTGCTGCTTTTTTTTTAAGCGTTCACAGGGACCAAACAAGCAATTAGAAATAAACCTCTAGTGTTTTTTAGGTGTAATAAATAGCCTATTTGTCAAGGTTGGTGACTGATTTGGTAAAAAAATGTTTTGTCAAGTAAAAATATGCTTTATGTAACAAATTATTTAGTGCATTCATTCAAAGCAAATATATATTGACTGATCTAACAAGACTACATCAAGTTACCTTAAAAGATTTAATTTTAATAGACTGAACAGATATAAAGACTTATAATAGGGAACACATATTCATTTTTAACTATGACTTTTCCCTCAATAAACTAATTTTCTGCGTTTTAATAGTTATAAGGTATTGTTAATTTAAGATATGGTCATGTAGAATATGTGTTTTAATGAACAGTTAATATGCTTCTACTACTTAATAGCATAATAGATCCTTAAAAAGTGTTGCTGAAAGAGCACTTTTAAATTGAATTTTAAATTAAAACTATCATGCAGTTGTCAAGTATTTTATTTATGTAAAAAAAGTATTTAAAAAAAAGTATTTTATATGCTTCTTGGTTTGCTGTAGTTTATCTTTATAATTAGCCTGTTTTTTGGGCCTAAATTTCACATGCACTTCTATGTAAAAGGTGATATTTAAACCATGGTGGCATATTTTTGATGTGACTGTTATGAACAAGCAGTGTTAAGTGCTTCACAGCATGCAAAGGGTCCCTGGAGCAGCTCTGACATTTCTCTGATGCAACTTCACTCACAGTGTCAGATCTTTTACTGCTTCTCTATCTCTTTCTTCATCTTTTTAAAGACCATTCATAAGATTAACATTTGAAGTCTGGCATTATTTGTGGACAAAACATTCCATTTTTGCATTTCAGTCAAAATCCGCTTCAGTCTGCATTTTCAGTCACCTTGTGAAGGTCACATAATTCTGCCATTTGGGCGATGTTGAGTCCCTGAGCTGAGATGTTTGATACTAGATGTTAGGTGTATTTCCTTTTGTTAGGCTGAATCTCTTCTATTGCTTTAAGGATGCAGCAGCTGACCTTGTGAAGGTGCATCCATGCTGTTGTGTTTCTGTTTGCAGTCTTTAATGAACTGGCTAACATGTAGGTGTGGCATCTGTAACCCAAATGCTAGTGAACCCTCTTTAAAAGGTCCTGGGTAAGAGCCAGGAGCAGATGTGCAAAACCAAAAAGCCAAGATAGCACCAGCTACACACGCCGTGTAAGAGCCTCACTCTTTTTCTAGTACTGGACAACGTGTTGGTCCCATGAGATCCCATGAGTCAGACCGACTAAAGGATGTCTGGGAAGAATCCATTAATATAGCATCATATGTTGTTTATCATGCCAACAGTGGATGTCATTTCCTTTCAGTCCCTCGCTCTTTCTCTATCTCATTTCTTTTTTCAACTATTAAATAAACGCTCCCTGACACACTAAGGGCTTAATGCGAGGGCAATATCACTCAATATCTATTCACATCAGCATTCGCACAATGCCTGTGAATTAGATATGGGCCAGATTAGGATGTACAGGCTTTGGAATAGAATGTTTGTCAAGGTTACTCTGGCAACCTCAGCATAATGTACTTCAGAATCCGTTACCAAAGCAACAACATACAGTACAATTTGGCCCTGGTTATTTGTAATTTGCATGTCTTTTAGCAAGTAAATGGCAAGAAATGAAACTGTTTCAACTGATGTGTTTCAAATGACCTTGTGTTGGCTTTTTTAAATGCATTGTGTTAAATAATATTTTTATTTATGATGAGCTTCATGTACAGTACTGTTCAATATATATATATATATATATATATATATATAGGATTTTTTCAAAAATGTGTTTTGCTCTGTTATCTATGGTTCTCTTTAAATAACAGTATAACAGTTTTGGATTATTATTAGATTTAGTTTTGTATTTTATATTTTAATATTTGAAAATGAAATTCAGCAATATTGTTATGTTAGTTTTTGATGGTATATTTTAAAATGTAATGCATTCACCATTTTAAAAATTTCCAAATTTTTAAGTAGCCTATTATATATTCTTATTAGTAATGTTAAAACATTAATAAGAACATCTATAATAAGAACAATAATAACAGCTTAAAAAAAAGATATTCAGAATTGATGGATTGATTGATTACTTATGTCTTTTTCACAAATTTAATGCATCCTTTCTGAATAGTGCTCAGCATTTTTGTGGAAACTACATTTTTCAGGATTTTCTGATGAATATAAAATAAAATAAAAAACTTTGATGAATTTAATGCATGCTTGCTGAGTAAAATTATAATTACTGATCCAAAACAAATTTAATATTACAGTGTTGATATCTAAAAGTGAACCAGACGACTTATCAATGGCTATCGATATATTCATGTGCCCTTAGCTGAGTCCAGTATCAATCAAACTGCACCCAAAGCTGCCTTCAGCTAAAGCCTCTGTTAATATCTATGGTAATTACAGTAGCACAGAGCCCTGTTGTACAGCAAGGGATCGTCCTTGGTGAGCATCATCACAAATCGGCTGCTTCACTCCCTCTGTCACCTCCTCGCAATTTTCTATTAATTCACATGAAACTCTCTCAACAGAGACTTGGTCTCTCTGAGTAGAATTAATCAAGCTTTTCCCATTATAACTTCGGAAACTTTGGAAAAGCTTGAGTTTTGAGGTATTTTAGATCATTTTAACAGCCTAAAATGAGTAAAACAGACCTGAAACTTGAGACACATTCAAGCACTGATGCCCTAACAGCATTTCAAAACAGTGAGAAAACAAAAACCTAAATCCTGTGGAAAATGTCTCATCTTTTGGCAGTCTGCTAGAAACAGCTACACCATTTCAATCCATGAACATTTGTGCCACTACATTTTACAGCAAGTTATCTACCTTGACACTGTCATTATTTTATTAAAAAAAATCCACAGGAGAAAAATATTAATGGCTGAAAGAATGAGCCGTCGGACAAACATTCACAGTGAAGGCCAAAGGTAGAAAAAAGGATTGACATTATTTATTTATACTTTTAAATAAATATATTTATGTAAATCATGTCTCAACATTTTTTATCATCATCATATATACTTGCTTGGAAATATTATGATTTTTAAATGTTTTTAATTGCGTCTGTTCAATAAGGCATTTATGTGCAAAAAATAAATTAAAAACTGATATTTGTGAAACAGTAAGACAATTTCTATTGTAATATATTTTAATGTAATTTATTTTTGTATGTAAAGCTGAATTTTCAACATAATTACTCCAATCTTCAGTAATCCTTCAGAAATCCAGTAACAAATATGCATTAAATTGACCAGAAGTGACAATAAAACATTACTATTACTTACTAGATTTAAGAATTCTATTTACAAATAAATACTGTTTTTTTTACTTTATTTTCGTCTCAGAATTTATCAAAAATGTTAACATTCATAAGAACCACAAATAACAACTGAGTCAAATCAGCATACTAGAATAATTTCTGAAGCCTCACATGACACTGAAGGATGGAGTAATATGCTAAAAATTCTGCATAAATTCATAAAAAAATGTATGTGTGTCACGCCCCTGGTCTGTTATTGTTTTCATTCCCCATGTGCTCTGTCTCAGTGTGACCTAGTTTTGGTAATTGTGTGATTATGTTCAGGTGTGTCGTGCTCATTTGCTTTCATTGTCTTCCCCTTTATAAGTTTTTCTCAGTTCAGTATGTGTTGTCCGGTATCAAGGTTTTCATATATATATATATGTGAGTGTGTGAGAGAAACTACCCTGCCTGTCCACTTGTATCTGGAATATTAAAGGATTGTTATTTTTGAGAATTTGAATCTTCATTCGTGCCTTCCTTCACCACACGTTACAGTGTGCGTGTGTGTGAAGATCTAAAATAATAAGACGTTCTATTTATTTATGAGTTTAAAGTAGTTGTTAAATCCTTCTTGAATCTAGAGAAATCGCTCAACCCCTTTGACTGGAGTCTTGACAGATTCTTGACAGAAATTTAAAACCAAATGCTGCTCCAGTTAGCTCAGATAAATCACAGTGACAAGAGTTTTGTCACACATTCATCTTTTTTCTTTGCCCCAAGTGGCATTCCGGACATATGAGCTGTACATGTATGTTTATTTTTTCATAGAGTAAATGTGGTAAATTTATTCCAACCCTGGCAGTCTCTTACAATCCCATATGACCAACAGGCGCGAGGCGAGAGGGTGTGTATGTCCTGCTGTGGATTTACCTGTGTGCATTTATGTATTTGAAGAGTATCCTTATAAAAATGAACTGAACACACTCACAGTTGTAAATGCATGCATCTTTCACACAGCTGTGTTTGGTACACTGAAGACTCTGTTTGCCTCCTGTTTCATCCTTTTTTCTAGGTCTAGTCACTTTCTTTCAGCAACAGACAATGAGATCATTACTCACTTTTGGAGGTTTCAGTGAGGCTACAGGCACAGTGGTTGCGTGTTCATTGATTCATCTCAGTTGTTTGTTGTTCCTTTAAAGGGTGAAGATGCCTTTTCACCATGTGAGAGCAGGGCTGCTCTACACAGACAATTTCCTGAGCACCTCTCTCTCCGAAACCAGCGAAGAACAGCTAGCCAACATCTCCACAGAGGAGCTTGGCGGTGAGTGAGTATGTGTGTGTTTGTGTTTTGCTTGGATGGCTGCTATTTGTCTCAGTGTAAATGTTATTTGTCTTAGTGTAAATATAGGTTTTGTTTGAAAGAATTGTTTGCCAGAGATGAAAAGATAAACAGATTAATTTTGTGCTGTTAAATGATTAATTGTGATTAATTGCATCAAAATATGTATATTTACATAATTATATTTACATAATATATGTATGTGTGCTGTGTACCTGTATATTTATTATGTGTATATAAAGACACACTAAATTCTAAATCTTTTATTTTGGATACACTTAATCACGAATTATTGTCTGACAGCACAAATTTAATTCAAACCTGCTGTTATTTGTTTTTATTAAACACATACAAAAAATACGTATTGTTGTTCACAGAAGTTCCACATAATGTCCACATTGACCATGTTTGTCAAGTAATATATAGAGATATATACAGTACTGTACAAAAGTCTTGTGTTTGTTTGTGAAAATACTACTGGCCTAAGACTTTTGCACAGTACTGTGTGTATATATATATATATATATATATATATATATACACACACACACACACACAGTTTTGTGAAGCACACCAAAATGTTGTTGTTTTTTTGTTTTTTAATTGTAAAAATCTAATTCTATGCTGTCCTCAAATGAAGCATGAATTCTGGATATGACACATGTAATGACCAAAGGCCATTTTGGAAACAGTTATGTCATATCTGGCACAAGATATCATGGCACATTCTGAAGTTGAATGTGAATGTAAATGAGATTTCATTGCTTCAGCAGAGGGGAAGATTAGAACTTAAATTTAGTGTGTTCCTCATGCAGACATATGGAGAAAAAAAAATTGGAATATAGTGGAATTAATTCTAAATTAATTCATTTGTATGAAGAAATTCCACAGGACAATAACTTCAGATTGGTTTGGAACAATACGAATTTGACTACGATAGAAAATGTAGCATTCTCTGGTATGCTTCTTCATCCTCACTGTTTTTAACATGATCATTCAGTGGTACTTAATAAGAGCATTCAAAGGAACCTCAGGGTTTATTCGCGTATGCCTTCAATGTGATAAACATTATAAAGCCATTACAGTTACTGCCCCACTACAGTCCATTGCAACTGGAAATCTCACTTTCCTCATCTGCAATGTCTTGCCGGTCATGTGTCGAGCCAGACCCTCAGGGCACACAAGAAGAAAATCGATAGTCTGACTGCTGGGTTAGAGAGTGTTGTGAATACAGTGGTTGATTTGAAGAGATGTTTGAACTGAGAAACTCTCAGATGGAATTAAAGATTGCAGCACCTTCTTTGAAAATGATTGTTTTGACAGACCGGGAACCGAGGGCTGGTCACAGTGGGAGGTTGTATGGTTTGCATATTCATGAAATCAGGGATAAAAAGTAAGAATAGCAGTTCAGGAGAAGTCTGTCTTTCCAGAAAGAAAAACTCTTGAGGGACATAAAGAGGACCTTGTTAAATAATGAGCCACTGACTGAATCTACTTATCAATTCAATTAACTCATATTGAATGAAATCTAGTTGCCTCGTTATAAGCCTTTGGACATTTGTCTAAATCTGGTAGAAAGTCACATATAAGGCTATAAAGAAGCTAAAATATCATTAAGTCAAGACAAAGAGGCTTCTAGGAAACGGGGCGTGTGAAGAGGATTGGGTTTTTCTAATGGCAGAGGAATTAACCCACATGTTATAATGAGATGACTTTTTGTTCTTTTATGCTTAGGGTTCCACAGCCAGCCAATGCATTATTTTTTAAATGCCAAGAGTAAAATAGTTTTTAAAATTAATTAACATAGCAGTTAATTTCTTTGCTTAAATCCCCTTTTCTTTCAGAAAGGTAATTGTTATTTTGAGTGTGTTCACATTTGACCTCTGGTGGTGTGATTGTTTAATTATGGTGGTTCATTTGAATAAGTGTAAATCCTGCCATCTGAAGCTTGGGGAGCTCCAAACAAGACGCACTTGTCAGGTGCTCCCTGTCGACATCCAAGTGTTCTCATCCGGTAAAAATACCACTATATGCAATAAACATATACAATGAGTGCATTTAGCCCTAAACACAATATTGTTTTGGATGTGTGCCAATGGAAGTTCGATTGCAAAACATACATCATAAAAACGTTATTATTATGCCTTTTATTATCTTCTATGTTATGAATGGCAATGTGAATGTCAATGACAATGTGAAGTTCGGACACACCCTTATAGTCTCTTTTTTAATTTAAATTTGACCCCACACTGAAAAACAATCTGTAAAATTTACGGCTGTGTAAATCTGCAGCTGTGGTTACCAGGATTCTACCATGAAAAATGTGGTAACCACGTTTTTGGTTTTAAGTTTTTTTTGGGTTAAATTTACAGTGAAATACCGTAATTTCATTCATTTATATAATGTTAATATAACAACCTATTAAAGTACTGGTATTTGTTTTGTACACATTGAAAAAAACTTCAAATTCAAACTAAATGTGGAACGCAATGGAGGCAATTCTGGGAAAGTCAATTTGCGTTTTTTCATTTTAAAATTTGACAGGAATTTCCCGTTTAACATTTAACATGTTTTTTTTTTTCTGTTAAAATTACAGTAATTTTTTACAGTGCAGCAAAAATTTTATTTACTTTATAAAATCGTATTTTATTTCATTTTTTAGACCTCAGATATATCTAGAATAAAATAAAATATATAACGTAATGTAACATTCTTGGTTTGTTTTTAGTTCAGTTTCTCTGTGTTCATTTCTAGCTTTTGAGTCTTGTGTCATGTGATGTTTGTTTATTCTCCCCATGTGCTCTGTATGTCTCCATGTGCTCCGTGACCCAGTTTTGTTAATCATTTATTCTGTTCAGGTGTGTATTGTCAATTATCTGTAATTGTCTACCTATTTAGTTCCCAGTCTGGTCGTGCGTCAACAATTGTGTTTGTCTATGTTAAACCTTTGTATTAATAGATACTGCTCCATGTTTTTGTTTGTATTATTAAAAGTATTTTGTTTTCATTTTACTTCGGCCTTATTGTCTCCTTCGTCTCCAAGAGACCAGTATGTTACAAACACACACAGACAAATGATGAAGCCTGAAATGTCCTGTACAATTCAACCGACAGCTCTGAATATAAATCTTCATTTTAGGCTTTAGACTTTAGGCTGTGCTGTACTGTTACTCAGCATAAAACATGGTTTTGAGAACAAGTGAAGAGTTTCGAGAGTTTAAGAAATAGATTTTGGCTCACAGAATTACTTTATGTGTGTTTTTTTTCGTGGCACTGACACGATTCTTACTTGACTTTCGTGAGTCCAGCACGAATGGATGAAACCGTGGAGTGTGCTGGAGTCACGAAAATAACGAAATATTCGAAAATATAATTCGAAATATAATTTTTTGATATTGTCACGACCTGGTTTGGGAAAATAATGAGCACAGGTTATCATTTTCTATAACAGGGATTCTCAAACTTGTGGGGCCAGACATACAGTACCAACACAGTCTCACTCCAACTCGTCACATTTTGACGCTTGGTCAAAACAGTTTTGCAACGTTTTTTGACGCTCAATGTTCCCCTTTTAAGGCACATTTGATGTGAGGGGTCCTCCGTAATTTTAAAGAGAAAATCGTTTGTGTTAATATGCCGGCACAATATTTATTTATTATTTCATCGTCATAATTAAAAGATATTTTGGGTAAAAACATTGCCATTATTGCATATATGTAGGGATGTGATTTTTCAATGTAAACATTCTTATTTAAATGATATTATTTACACATTTTTGAGCACGTAACCCAACCCCTGCTCCTAAACCTACCATCTGTCAATAAAACACAAGATATAGCAGGCAGATACAACCACCGTCATCATTTAAATGACATATATTAATATTCCAAGTCTTCTGATGCAAAACGATTGATTTGTCAGAGGAATAGATGCGGTCGCTGTCTCCGTCTTTCGTGTACTTCCTGTCTGTGAGCGATATAAAAAAAATACTGCTACAAGAATCCTTACGTCAACGTTGGTTGTGAAATGCCACTGGCTCTTGCGTGTCTCGCGATCGATTGCGTCATGCTACCAGATGCGAGTGTTCCCTGAATAAGAAAAACCTTGTGTTTTACTCTCTTCTTCAGATAAAGACTATGTATGGCTTCAGAAGACTTGGAATGTGACACAACTTGTTTGTAATGTATTTATACTGCTTGGTTATGATTAGTTGTGCAATAAATACCTGTTACTGCATTTTCTTGTGTGTGTTTATATTGTTCAGAGGTTTAGGTTAGGGGTGGGGTTTGGTGCTCCAATAAACCTAAAATCGTATATGATGCATTTCTATATGCATGCAAACCATTACATTAAGCCAAACAACAGAGGACCCCTCACGTCGAAAAGTGCCTAAAAAGGGGTACCTCGAAAAACGACGCAAAACTGTTTTGATCAAGCGTTAAAATGTGACGAGCTGGAGTGAGAATGTGTTGGACATACAGTGAACATTTTCTTAATAATCATAATATCAGCGATAATAAGCTTATTATAATTTGTACTCCTAGATACGGCTGGGACTTGTAGAAGTTTTAATAATTTTACTTAATTTTTTTCTTTGTTTTAATGGTTAAATTATGTTGTGTGTATGTTTTTACTTTATTATTTTAGTTTATTTGTTTATTTTTTGTCATATTCAGTGTTTCCTTTTTACATTTTTTCCCTGGATATTTAAATATTTAATAAAATCTAAAATGATGTGTGATCAATTGAATTTATAAAAACACAACTTAATATTTTATTAAATTATTTATCATTTATAATTTAAATAATAAAAAAAATGATTATATTTAAATTAAATATAGGTTATATATGGGTCATTGACGTGACGCCTACATTTTTCGTCCGATTTATTTATTTTTGTTAAAAAGTTGAGTTTAAATGCAATGTAAGATGCCATATGTAAGAGGTACCTCTCCCAAATATGGACCAACTTTAACTTTTCTAAAAATGTAAGTTATTTGTAATTTTTTTGTTATTCAAAGTGTCAAAACATCATGTGGTGCGACCGTCCGGCCTTAACTTTTTTTTGGTAAACATATTTGAAATCACTTTAAATTTAGTCAAATG
>JAUCMT010000051.1:7146298-7160210 GCA_032357475.1 Enteromius thamalakanensis
GTCTTCTGTATTGTTCCTGTATGAAAGTGAACCTTTAACAGCACACAAATCCAGACAAACACTATTCATCTGCTTTCAGACATTCTTTTGCTTTTAGACCTGCAAAAGAACAAGTCTTGATCTGAGCAAAACACTGGGTAAAGTATGACCTGATTTGAGCTGTGAAGAAAAAATTCACTCAAAGATGAAAAATCTGTCATTTACTCACCTTCATGTCCCTCCATCTGACTAATTTTCTTCTGAAGAATACAAAAGTATGTTTTTACATGAATAGATTTAGTACGTTTGTATTAAGAAGTCACAAAAAGTATAACTTTACAATATCATAGAAATTATTAAGCCTTAGGATTCATACAAAAGAAGAGCTCTCCTACGCATTTCAGGTAGTTTCAGATATGCTGTATTAAACCCAGCTCACTACATATAAAAATGCCACTAGTTTTAAATAACACTTGACTGTATTGATATATTAAGGTATGGTTCACCTAAAGATCAAAATTCTATCATCATTTATTTTCCATGTTGTTTCTTGTAACATCTTGTATGTTTAGACATGTGGAAATGTCCCTACAATAACAGACCATTGTGTAAAACTCTTGGATGTATTAAAAAGCTTCTATGCAGTGTAGGGACTCCTGACTGCATCTCTGGAGCCCAGCCACAGTGATCTTTGGGTTCTTCTTTACCTCCCTCACCAAGGCTCTTCTCCCCAGATAGCTTAGTTAGGAAGCGTCTCAAACTTCTTCCATTTAAGGATTATGGAGACCACTGTGCTCTTAGAAACCTTAATTGTAGCAGAATTTGTTTTGTAACCTTGGACAGATTTGTGCCTCGCCACAATTCTGTCTCTGAGCTCTTCAGGCAGTTCCTTTGACCTCATCAAGTCCATTCAGCATAATTAAAACACAGCTGGACTCAAATGAAGGTGTAGAACCATCTCAAGGATGATCAGAAGAAATGGACAGCACCTGAGTTAAGTATATGAGTGTCACTGCAAAGGGTCTGAATACTTAGGACCATCAATTTTTCTTTTTTGATAAATCTGCAAAAAAGTCAACAATTCTGTGTTTTTCTGTCAATATGGGGTGCTGTGTGTACATTCATGAAGAAAAAACAAACAAATGATTTTAGCAAATGGCTGCAATATAACAGAGTGAAAAATTGAAGAGGGTCTGAATACTTTTCGTACCCACTGTAGGTCTTGGAAGGTTTATATGCTATCATTAAAAGTCCATTTATTTATGGATTTCTACATCTAGAGGCTGAGTATTAGGCTCTACAGCCTGATGTGTTTGCCCAGAAACTGGGCATTTAATGCGATGAAAGTTCTGTGCTCTGGAATGAAAAGCATCTGATAAATGAAAGCAACTAGTGTAATATTTTCCTTACTCGTTGCGCTGGTTACTTTTATATTTCACCCGCTTTTTTGAACCACATCTTTTCATCAGCCAACAAAAGTAAAGGGAATGAATGGAATTCAGAAACAGAAAAATAATCATAAAAGCTTGTATGCAATTATGTTTCAGCAGTTCAATATTTATTCTCAATATGCAGCACAGAATAACAACACAAATTGAACCGAATTGAATCTGCTGGCATGCTTGTAAATCCAATTAGTCTGTCACAATGTTTAAAATATATGCTTTACTGGCCCACACTGTGCCTTTAAACAGATTCACATATATTTATATCTGTCTGTATGTGTGTGTCTGTGTGAGGTGTGTGTCGAGTCCAGACAGGCAGCTCAGCAGAGCCACATGTTTCGTTTCATTATTGTTTTATATTCAAAGCCTCATTATGCACAGAGATCAGCAGCAATGCTGGATCATTGTCCCGGACGGCTTATGCTCATTGTGTGCTGTCATCCCTTCTCATTGATGCTCTATCACAAATGCTCTGTTCTACTCCATCAGTGCATTCGAAAAAGAAGAATCGCCAGACGTGTGTCCGCAAGAGCCTCATCTGCGCTTTTGCAATGGCCTTCATCATCAGCGTCATGCTCATCGCAGCCAATCAGATGTTGCGGAATGGCATGGAGTAGCCCCGCCCACTGTGAACCCTGCTTGATCTGACCTCTCTTAAGAAACATGCTTCTAAAACTCCACTTTCTTTTAGTTGGAAGAGTGTGGGGAACCCACCGAGCAGAGGATGTGAATCCAGGGAGAGAGAGAGTTTTGTGTTTTACATTTTATTTCGAAGATTGTGATTGTGACCGACTTATTAACTGCAGTGAGGGATGTCCTCCATCATCAGCTTGACAGGAACATGCAAGGGCTCCTCACTGGATACCATTTAATGCAATAACATCCCGTGTCCCTTCACGCTGCGTGTTTTTCTCATTCCTGTCTTTGAAAGACTTTGTACTTATCTCATTCCAAGTCATGTCAGATGGGAAGGATGAGGAGTCCACTGTCCAGTGGAGCAGCTACAGGATGTCTGGCATCAAGAATGTGCACGCATGTTCATCATAAATGCACTGTATGTTTTTTTCACAGCATTGCGGTGTAGAAGCTTATTTATGGAATATATTGGCGATATTGTTGAAGCGAGTGTGGCTATTTTTGGAATAGCATACATTCATATTACTTTTACAGTATGTAAAGAAAATCACGTATTACCGCAATATGCAGGACAAAATCCGCATGGAGTACTGTATGCCACAATGCATTGTAATGTTTTAAGTGTATTTTTTTTTTCTTCTCCTTTGATTGGACTGTCAATTAGTATTTTATTGGGTTAAAAAAAAAGGGAAAATAGTTTTTTTTTTCCCCAAGTATGGTTTATTTATATTGCACATATTGATCATTTAAAGTGCTTTAAATGAGCATAATTAAGAGATAATAATAATATGATTCAAGAGAGAAAAACATAAACGTTCCATTTAAAACTGACCATGCAATGTAATCAAATTAAACAAAAACGTAAAATTTTGCTGTCTTAAACATTTATCATTGCATACTGTGTGCTTACTCCACATACTTTTAGGTCAGTAAGATTTTTTGGAGGTAAAGAAATTCATTATTTTTCACCATGGTGCAATAAAGCAATAGTTAGCAAAATTATGTCATTAATCAATCACGCCATTACAAACCTGAGAGCTTTCTGATTCCGAGTAGACAGCAATGCAACTGACACATTCAAGATCGAGAAAGGTAGTAAGAACATCTTTAAAATAGTGCATGTGATTTCACTGGACATTTGACTATTCTACGGTGGCCGAGAGAGCTCAATTCGTTGCAAATATAAAAAATCACCTGCAAATTAATAAAACAACTTCATTGAAATGCTCGCACCACTATCAAATAAAGAAATGCACTGTAAACACTCACAATACAACCATGCAGCATAAAAATGATTTATTTGGTTGTGTTGTGAGCATTTGCAACGCCTGCTGTCAAACTGATAAAGATGTTCCCTTGATTTGTTGGTGCTTTTTCTATTTGGATGTTTTTGAAGTGGCAGCTTTCTCAGCCACCGTATTATTTCCTTTGGTTTAATAATCATAGGAGAAAATAAATTAATACAATGTGGCCTTTGTTTCAAAAACAAGAGAACAAATTAACAAGGCCACGATTTAACCAAAAATAAGGGAGCAAGGGCAATACATTTGAATAAATTAAAGGAGCGAGCTTACATGGAAGACTGTAATGGCTGCTGGAAATTCAAGAATAAATTAGATTATAAAACAGTGATTTTAAATGGTAATAATACTTCACAACATCATTGACCCACCCCCTACCCATATTGACCCCAAACTGTTCCTCAGAGTGAGCTGAAACAGACAGATTTTTCATTTTTTGCTATAGAACTTGAGTTACAAATGCATTGCAGCTCTCCATATAGTTAAAGCAAGTGGGATTAATTAAATTCCACACATCTGCATTTCGCAGTAAACCTTGTGCATTAATTTTAAATGAACATTAGAAGTCTGTTGAATTCATGCCATTACCCAATCTTCTGTTTTGTGTATCTACACGGGAAAAAAAAGAGAGTATGATACTCTCTTCGATTTTAAATAGAGTATCAAGGTCTTCTAAATGTCCGCATATATTGTCTGGTTCAAATATATGACACTGAACTTCTGCGGAAGTGTCTATTCTACATAGTTGGACTTTTTGGTCCATTTTGAGTTTTTATTCACGGTTAGGCTCAGAGTCAGTGAATGCAACACAAATTGCTCTGAAACAACCACAAGTAAACTGGTTTGTCTCTACAACAGCACTTTTTCTTTTACAGTTACAGTCTGTGTGTAATGTAAGTATTTGTCTACCTGTTTGTCTATTTATAATGTGCGTGCACATCAGCCCCTTTCCCTGTGTTCTTTATTATTGTGTATGTCACAATCCCCTGTATATTGCATGTGTATTTACGCATATAGTACCATACAAAAGTCGTCTTTGGATTGTTTGTTCGACTGTGTCATGTTTGCATGTTCAGAACACTAATGCAGTGCTTTACCAAGGTCTGTACCGCATTTACTGCATTAACTCCCGTTGTTTCCTTCCTGTGAGCAAATATAATATGAAACAGTACCAGCATTCTGTGCCAAAATACACTCCAAAGGAACCCTTTACTGGCCAAAGTTCTTGACAGTTTTCCAGAATGTCACAGAAAGGCTTGATTGAAGACCTGTGCAGTTTATTCTGTCAGTGTGTGTTTTGGAATGAGGAGAAGTCAATGGCCCCATCTAGTGGCCGATTCCGAGGATGTGACATTAAAAAAATTGTAGGTAACCAAGGAAACGTACCTTTAGCGTTGTGAAATAACGCCAGTAAACAAGAAATGTTACTTAAAGAAAGAAACAAAGTAACCTTTACCAAAAGGAAGCTGGAAACGGGAGTGGAATTCAGTGTAAATTCCATATATATATATATATATATAAATTTAAAGTGTTGCACCTTGTTATTTTGTTTAATAATATAAGGTATTTGTTCACTGTTTCTTTAATTCATCACAAAGGCAAATAATTGGACTAAAGTTTAGAAATCTCTTGCATCATTTAGTCATTATTCTATGTATCCCCTGCTTGTTGCCATCTTGTTAGACTCTATTCTACAAAATTTATCCTCTAGTTTATGGGCATTTTGGATATATATATCTATATTTTGTTTGCTAATGTATTTTATATTTAGTTGATTAATATTATTCTTTGTTATTTGTTTTTGCAAAGGTTGATGGAATTTTTAATTTAGTTTACTCTCAATCCAGATCCTAACTTCATCTGAATTTAAAGCATGCCAAATCAAATTTTATATGTACGTATTTTTATGGAGTATATCAAAAGAAGGATTATTATGCAAAACAGTATACATATTTGCATGCAGGATGTGGATTGACAGATTAAAGCAATATGGTTTCTAAACAAAAAAGAATTGTATAATTACACGTATCATTACACAGAGAATATGAGGAAATAAAAGATAGTTATTTATTGAACATGATAATAAATGTCTTTGCATCCAGTTATTGATATAATGATGATAATAATTTATATAACAATCATTTGTGTATAGTTGCCTGGGGCAGTAGGGGGGGGGGTATCAGATTTTCCATAAATAATAATAAAATTCTGTTTATATACTATCAGGTGAACACAGATGTACAAATGACAAATAAATGACTTAATCTATTGTTTTTCTGATAAAACCCCAACCATGTAAACATGTTTACAGGTCATTTCAAATTTTACAGCATCTAGTTCATACATAGTACATGTGTAAATGTCTAAAAGGCACTTAATGTAATTACAATTATAATATAAGAGAAACAATTGATGTTAATTGTGTAATATTCAGTGTGATGAAATTGCTTGTTTTAAGTAACGCAACTTCCTTTAAACAAAGAAATAGTCTAAAGCATCATTACATAGCACCACATAACTGCAAGTCTCTCAATGAGATTATTATTAATACTGCTGCAACATAAAGTAGCATTGATGCTGTAGTGTTTTACCTCTGAGGTCAGCACCAAGCTATTCAAGTGAATACCAGCTTGTTCTGTATGCATTTCATCTATTTTCCCCAGGTTTCTTTTTATTTAAAAAAGTTGTAGGCCGATTTTATGATTTAAAAATTTGTTGTTCTTTTTCATCAAATATTACTTGTAAGACGCCAACAGATGGCTAGATTCTTCTATTTTAATAGCCATTAAATAACCTCAAAGGTGAGTACATTGTGCTGCAAGTCAAAACTCGTGTTAAAACTTGATTCAACTCTGAATGGACTTTTGACTTATAATTCTGAACTGAAGAATTAAAAAGAAAATTTCGTATTTCTGCATTCCAAAAATCTAAATCCGTTTTTTAAACAAAGAATTCTCTTTAAGTTTAAAAAATTTCATTTTATGTTTGTATTATTATACACTACCTTTCAAAACTTCAAAAGTCAGTAAGATTATTTTTTAAGAGTTTGAATCCTATTTTAATACATTTTAAACTAATTTAGTCCTGTGATGGCAAAGCTACATCTTCAGTAACACACGTCTTCCAAAAAAATCATTCTAATATACTTATAGTGCTTAATCAACCCTCATTATTATCAACGTTGAAAAAAAGTCGTGATGTTTAATATTAGTTGTCAAAACCTTAAAGGAATAGTCTAAATCCTCATTTACTCACCCTTAAGTAGTTCCAAATCATTATGAATTGCTTCCTCTTTAAAAGAAAAAAAAATTGTAACTAGGCTGTTTTGTGTCACCATTGACTTCCATAGTATTTCTTCCTACTATGGAAGTCAATGGTGACCAAACCAGCCTGCTTACAAGCTTTGTTCAAAACATCTTCCTTTGTGTTTTGGAGAAAAACCAAGAGGTTTGTGACTGTCCCACTGACTGCTAAACAATCAACACTATCAAGGTGCAATCTGCCATCAGTGGTTCAACTTTAATATCATTTTCATTTTGGGGTGAAGTAACCCTTCAATAATCCTTACTGACCCCAAACTTTTGAACAGTAGCGTATGCTGTGCAATATAAAATCTCTAAAGATGTTTAAAAAAATAAGCAAGAGGCACAATTTGATTCTAAAACTATTTTTCATAACAGCTCAAGGCTCCTCTTCTGGGCCAGTGGGTAAAGAAAAAACAACAGAACTGTAAAGAGTCCAGCAGATTCAGCCCGTCTCTAAAACTCAGTGTGGAAAGGACTGCTGAAATCCCTGGATCCGGTCTCACTGGGTTTCATGAAGATGCCCTCCATTGTTTTCCAGTAGCTGTGTGAGCTGCTGACCATCATGCCGTGCACTTCTCTCTGGCCGTGGATGGGTCTGCCATACTGTTCTCCCGTCACAGACAGCAGAGCATCGGTGGCCGTGTGCCGGAATCGAACCGACTCATCCCGCTGCCAAACAGAGCCGGCACACAGAACGGTCCACTCGTCCAGATGGTCACCCTCGCCGTTCTCACCAAAGGCACTGACCTCCTACAAAGGGAGAGTTTTTGAGTAAAACCCAATGGACTCTTGCAGAATCCAAGTTCTATATACAGCACCTATACCTTAAAAAAGGGGATTTTAAAAAAAGGATTACAAATTAAAACCTGATTTGAAGAAAGAGGAGAAGTGAAGTAGTGGCTGTGTAGATTGCGGCCCGTGTTCACATGAGTCAACCGGATGTTCTGTCCACACTGTACAGGAGTGCCTCGATGACAGGCAGCATCACTGGTGCCCCGCACACTCCAGTAACTGTTACTGTCCTCCACCGCACTCACACCGGTCACCGACTGCTGACCACTACCTGGAAGTAACATTAACAGAGAAACTAAATACTGCTGCTGCTAATAAAAAAACTATTATTTAGCAAGGATGCATTAAATTGATCAAAAGCAACAACAAAGCATTTATAATGTTACAAATGTATCGATTTCAAATAAATGCTGTTTTTTAAAATGACCTTTTCAGACTATCAAATCATCATATTAGATTTATAAAGGATTGTGGCAATCAATGAATCAATTAATTTTTAATCAAATAAATGCATGTTTTTCTTAAAAAACATAAAAAATATGTAACTGATCTCAAAACAGTGTGTTCTTTTAAACCCTCCAGAACATTTACAAAGTAATCATAATGTGTTTATTTAATGGCTTTTTGATTTGTATTTGTTATTAATTAATTATTATATTTGACCACTAAACTAGTCAAAGGCTTCCTTTATTGAAATTCAGATTTGTATGTTTCTTATCTGAAAGCTGAATGAATTAGCTTTCCATTGACGCATGGTTTGTCAGGATAGGATAATATTTAGAGGTAAATATTGTCAAAAATGGAGTCAAAAAAGACAAGAACACATTTTGGTTTTAGGATTCAGGACAACTTTAATAAAAGGTTTTGATCCACTTCAATTATTACCTTAAATCTTAAAGTTGTCCAAATTAAGTTCCTGTAATGCACAATCAGAATCAAAACATAAGTTTTGATATATTTATGTATCTAAGTATCTTCATGGAACAAGATCTTTACTTAATATCCTAATGACTTTTGGCATAAAAGAAAAATCAATAATTTTGACCCCCCTGTTGGCTATTTTTAATAAATATACTCGTGCTGCTTATGACTGGCTTTGTGATCCAGAGTCACATATTTTATAACACATCAAACGCTTATATCACTGCCACACAGATGAAGACAGCGGACTTTATGAATGAGAGCCACTCACCAGAACCATAACGGACATCATGAGAGTGTAACCTGACGTCGTGTTTCACATTGAGCAGCTTCACCACCGACCCGCACGTTACAAACTTCATTTCACTGCCGGAGGAGACTGTAAACATACATGACAATAACACTGTTATAGGCAATTGCACCCATACGAACCCCAAACTATCCATGGCTTGATGAGTCCTACGGAAAAACTAATCATTAAAAGCCCTACATGACGTCACACATAACGCGTGAAGCGCTGAAATATAGAGCGCCGTCTTTAGGCCCGGAGATGATTTAGGCCCAGGTAAAATTAATATTTTAAGCTGTTTTTTTTTTGTAAAATCTATTTTAATGGTCTAATGTTTTGCAGGAGGTAACGATAATTCATCTCTGAACAATATGTATCGGTAACACTTAGCAATAAGGTATAAATAGTTGACTACATTAGCTAACCTGAACTAACAACGACAAATTATTCTAACTTGTTTACTAATCTTAGTTAATTTTAACATTTAAAAATGTGTTTTTTATTAAAAATCGGCAAATGTATTCATACTGACAGGAAGTTAAATATGTGTATACCGGAACCAGAATCTCGACTGTACCCCTCAGCCATTTTTTGTTGTCATTATCAAGCTTCTTCAAAAGTGACGCTTTATCTTCATCTTAGTGCTTATTTTCAAGTCTTTAATCGAGCTTCCTCGCAAGGAAAAGTAACTGCTCTTTCTTTTTCGGTGTCTAAATTCAATTAAGTGTGTTTAAAACAAGTCATGTAATGCCTGTGCTTGTTTCTAGTGCTCAGGCTAGCTGTTAGCATGAGGGCCTTGCTTTCTCACTGTGCCGCGGACAAAGTCGTTACGTAATTATTTTTAAAAGACAAAAGAAATGTTACTGTTTATGCTCGATTCATCCATTGCTTTCTGTGTGTTTCATAATAGCTACAAATCTCGCGTCTTCGCGTCCCAAATGCCTTGGCTAAGCTAAAATCTAGCTGGGCGCATGGATATCAAGTTCATCTTCATGTGTGTTTTGATATCTAGAAATGCCTGGATTTACACGATTAGTAATCTGGTGTTATCATTTAACATGCACACGTTAACATAGAAATTAAATTAGACAAACCAAGTCTTGTTTTAAATTTCTAACGCAAGTATAATCACATTAAGCCGCCAGTGAAGCTTATTTTTGTCAGTCTTTTGTTTGCTGCGAGAGATGTGTCAGATAGCTTTTTGTTATTGTTTTTATTGTTATGCTATTATTTTACTGCTTGTGACAAGGACATTGTAATGTTGCCAATATGTCAATGCCATATTTCTCTCTTTATTACAATAAATACTCAAAATCCTTTGAATGTCATAGTATGTATTACACATCCATAGAGTAATCATGACAGGTCCTTGTAATATAAATAATGGTTATTTTTCGCACAGGCCTTGCAAACATGTCTGACTTCATCGAGAGCGAGGCTGAGGAGTCAGAGGAGGAGTTCGAGGAGAAAGACCTCAAGCCCAAAAAGCAGCAGAGATTTATGGAAGATGATGGTAAGATGTTACCTACTTAAAGCCGCACCCAGCAGAAGGCATGGATAGGAAGGTGCCAAGTATGAATAGTTTAGGCAAGTTGCATCATTGCATGAGTTTTGTTTTCTCCAGAAGAAGAGGAAGAAGAGAATACTGAAGATCAAGACGAGCATGGAAACCTGAGAGGTCTCATTGATGATGGCGATGTGGAAGAGGAAGAACCACAGAGTGCGGCAGAGGATAGTGACTCTGGTGAAGAGGTCCGTCATCGCCGCAGAAAGCGAAGTAGGTTACTCTGAATTTAAAGCCATGTTAGTAAATTCTCTTGCATTCTGGTGTAAGTGACAGCAGAAGATGAGAAACCAAACGGCTGATAAAAATATGACTCCAGTCCAACAAATAATGTTTTATGATTTGAAAAGATGTGTGTTTACAAGACACAAATCCACATTTTTTAAATAAAAAAGTCCATAATCTGAGTTAATGCTTTCATCACTGAAAAAAGACAATATACTGAAATATGTTTGGATTTGGGGACTATCAATTATGACGATTATGGTTGCATGGATTAAAAAAAGCATTACTGTTGACATTAGGCGAAGTGAAATGCTGGTTTCTGTATTGCATTTGTTTTCAGTAAACAATGTGTGTTTGTATCTGTTAGGTTATGATGACTATCTAGATGATGATGATCTGGACCTCATCGAGGAGAATTTGGGAGTAAAAGTGAAGAGAAGGGTGAGTCACTAAACTTCCAGTCCGTGCTAAATTGCAGATTTTGTGTTAATTTAACTGATACTAGTTAAACACCGTTTTGAACTCATGAAAAAAAATGTTCAGAAAAAGAAATACTCGCGTGTGAAAACGATGGATGATGAGGGGGAAGATGATGAGAAAGACATGATCGCTGATGAGATCTTCACTGGAGATGGTGACGGAGACGGAGAGGTGGAGGACGGAGAAGCTGTGGACACACTTCATCCAAGAGATGACGAAGAGGAGGAAGATGATGAGGAATCTGGTAGGAAAGATGCTTACCCTAGTTATCTTGGGTTTTAATTAATATCCTGCAATTGAGACATTTTTATATTTTTTTAATATCTAATATATATATATATTTGCAGATATTGATGATTTCATTGTGGATGATGATGGGCAGCCCATCACTAAAAAGAAGGGAAAGAAATTCTCTGGCTACACTGATGCGTAAGTGATTTAAATAAGTAGTATGTAAATATAGACTTCTTTGAGTGGTATGAAGAACTAAAGCTTTGACAGAAAAGGCCTTCATCTCTAATGTTTCTCCTTTTCTGACATTTCAGTGCCTTGCAAGAAGCTCAGGAGATATTCGGTGGAGACTTTGACTTTGCAGAGTTTGACACTGAGGCATATGATCATGCAGAAGAGGAAGAGGAGGATCAGGAGGATGAGTCATGGGATCGGCCAAAGAAGCAGACCAAGAGAAGAGTTGGCCGGCGTAGCATATTTGAGATCTATGAGCCCAGTGAGCTGGAGAGCAGCCACATGACCGATCAGGATAATGAGATCCGCTCTACAGACATGCCAGAAAGATTCCAGGTATGGAGCAGTGTTGTCCTGCATATATATCTTTCATTTGCAGTATACTGTCTAATGTGAAGCATACCAGAAACTTTTGCATGTTTCCCTTTAATGGGTATTTCTTATTTTGTTGTTGTTTGCAGTTGAGGGCCATCCCTGTAAAGCCTGCTGAGGATGATGAACTGGAGGAAGAAGCTGAATGGATTTACAGGAATGCCTTCTCTACACCGACCATCTCCATGCAGGTGTGAATGGAGTATTTCTGTAACATGAGTTACAGCCGTGGCACTAAGCTAACTTTGATGCTTATTTTGTTTTGTTTTGATTTGCTTTGCAGGAGAGCACAGACTACCTAGATCGTGGGACAACCACTAATTTCAGCAGAAAGGGTCCCAGTACTATTGCTAAAATCAAAGAAGCTCTGAACTTCATGAGGAACCAACACTTTGAGGTAAAGTCCTTGGGGATAAAAACCGGGTGTTCTAAACTTAGGCTGATCGTCTGATTTTAGCTCCTCTCTCTTCCATCTTACAGGTTCCCTTCATTGCATTCTACAGAAAGGAGTATGTGGAACCAGAGCTGAACATCAATGATCTGTGGAAGGTGTGGCAGTGGGATGAGAAGGTATGGGCCAGTCAATAGCAGTCCAGATAGCTGCTTTTTCTTTAGTTACATAGAAATGAATTTTTGCTTTCCTCCTCAGTGGACTCAGCTGAAGACTAGAAAGCAGAACCTGACACGTCTTTTCCAGAGGATGCAGTCTTATCAGTTTGAGCAGATCTCCGCTGACCCTGACAAGCCACTGGCTGACTCCACTCGTCCTCTAGACACTACTGATATGGAAAGGTACGAGTAGAAACATAATGCACATTCTAATGTTTTATGCTTTGTCCACAGTGTTTACACCACCTTTCTGTTTCCACAGACTGAAAGACGTCCAGTCTCTTGATGAGCTGGGAGATGTCTACAACCACTTCCTGCTCTACTATGGCCGAGACATTCCTAAGATGCAGAATGCAGCCAAGGCCAGCAAAAAGAAACTGAAAAAGATCAAGGAAGTGTCAGAGGAAGATGGTACAGCTGTGTTTCCTTTGCAAAATTTGTTGAAATAAAGGTCAACCGTGCATTTAGACTCAAATGGATTTTGTTCTGCTAGGGGAAGAGGTAGAGGTGGAGGAGGAAGAAGAAGAGGAGGAGCAAAAGGGTCCAGACCTAAAACAAGCTTCCCGTAGAGATATGTACAGCATCTGTCAGAGCGCAGGCCTTGGTTTGTACATCTTGCACAGAAATAAGACGATATGGATTATTTGTTTTATTTATTTATGCTGGAGTTAAATGTGCCAAACATATTCCCTGGCAAAAATGTATAATTGTTTTAGAGTATTACATTAAATTTCTATTAACTTGTTTTATGTTAGAGATGTTTTTAACAGTGAAACTGATATTGTACATGACTACCGTTGTACATACTACTCCATGAAAGTGATAAATTGATGCATACATATGCTGATTATTTTATTTATTTATTTTTTAAGATGGTCTTGCCAAGAAGTTTGGTTTGACTCCAGAGCAGTTTGGAGAAAACTTGCGAGACAGTTATCAGAGGCACGAAACCGAGCAGTTTCCCGCAGAGCCCTTAGAGCTGGCCAAGGACTATGTGTGCAGGTAAAGCATCAGTGCAAACTTTAAACTTACTTATTAAAATAGCTTCCAAATGCATGTCTTTTATACACTGCTTATTGGAAAATAGCAATTTTCAGATTTATTCATAACTAAAATAAAAATTTGTAGCCAATTTAACACCCCGGAGGCTGTTCTGGAAGGCGCTCGCTACATGGTGGCCATGCAGATTGCCCGTGAACCTCTGGTTAGGCACGTGCTCAGACAGACCTTCCAGGAGAGGGCCAAGATTAACATCAAACCAACTAAGAAGGGCAAGAAGGTCAGTACTTGGTGTTAATTTAGGACTTACAGACATACTATAAAGGAAGTGACTGTTGTGTATTATATATTAATATTAACTGTTGTGTTTTTGTTTATCTTCTACTTTCACTTAACCATATTCATCAAGGAAAGGGTATTAGCAGAAGCCCACCCTAGCAGAGCTCTGTTGTGTTTAGGGCTGCAGCTATCGAATATTTTAGTATTCGAGTATTCTACTGAAAATTCCATCGATTAATCGAGTAATCGGA
>JAUCMT010000051.1:7160310-7181661 GCA_032357475.1 Enteromius thamalakanensis
ATAGAGGCTTCGAGGCAGAGGATTTTGCCTCGATGATTTTTTGTAATCGAGTTACTCGAGGAATCGTTTCAGCCCTAGTTGTGTTCGAGCTTTAGTTAGACTGCTTAGTTGATTATGTAGGCATAGCTAGTTTTTGCTGTGCTGCATTATTACTGTAGTACAGTCGTCTAATTCAAACCCAGAGTGAACTGATGTGCCTGCATTGTTTGCTTGTTACTTAGCTAATACCTGTCATGTTTCCTAGGATGTGGATGAAGCGCACTATGCTTATTCCTTTAAGTACCTGAAAAACAAGCCTGTGAAAGAGCTCAATGGAGATCAGTTCTTGAAGATGTGTCTTGCTGAGGAGGAAGGCCTGCTTGCCATAGACATCTGCATTGACCTTGTGGGAGTCAAAGGGTACAGTTGTGTAATGTAAATATTAGTTTGAGATAAAACCTCTATTTTCTACATGAGATACAGAACGGTTCTGTTTGCAATCTCTACAGGTACGGAGATCAGACCTACTTCGATGAGATTAAGCAGTTTTACTACAGGGATGAGTTCAGTCACCAGGTGCAGGAATGGAACAAGCAGCGAACTCTTGCTATCGAACGCTCCTTGCAGCAGTTCCTTTATCCTCAGATGGCCAAGGAACTGAAAAACAAGCTTGTTGCTGAAGCCAAGGATAATATTGTTAAGGTGCCAAATTAATTTGCATGCGTTATTTTCTTTGAAAGCTAACAAAGCTGGTTTAATAAATTTGAAGTTGATTTATGTTTTATCTGTTTTTTGTAGTCTTGCTGTAAGAAGCTGTATAACTGGTTAAAGGTGGCTCCTTATCGGCCTGACCAGCAGGTAGAGGAAGACGATGACCTCATGGATGAGTCGCAAGGAAAGGGTATCCGTGTTCTTGGGGTAGCATTTGCTTCCGGCAGGTACACTTTTGTTCTGAGTGAGCGAATATATTCCACATGATTTTGAAAAGGGATGCACAATAAAAACTAATTTCATTGGTTATTTAATGCGAGTCTCAATTTAACTTAATTTTTTCTATATTATAGCAATTTCAACACATATTCTTGGCTGTAAATTCATTAGAATTATCAGCTTATCATACTTTTGAATGGTATCTGATAGTGTTTGCTTGTGTTTTTGTAGAGATACACCAGTGTTCTGCTCCCTCATTAATGGTGAAGGAGAGGTTGTGGACTTCCTCAGGCTTCCTTATTTCCTGAAGAGGAGAAATGCATGGAGAGAGGATGAAAGAGAGAAAAAGGTGAAGAACAGAAGTCCTGCAAATCATATTTTGTTCGGTTGTTTGTTAATTCAAGTTGACCTCAATATTGGCACTTGGTGTTTCCATAGCTTCAAGATATTGAAAACCTCAAGAAATTCCTCCTCAGTAAGAAGCCTCATGTTGTTGCTGTTGCCGGGGAGAATCGGTGTGTTCAGTGTTTTGTTTTTGTTTAGTACGGTTTATTTATTAAATTTTTTATTTAAGACATTTCAAGTTTTAACTTTTTTCACCGTGCTGATGCTTTTTCTTGGATGTGTTTAGTGATGCTCATATGGTGATGGAGGACATCAAGCGCACCATCAGTGAGCTGGAGCAGGACTCCTCTCTGCCTGCCGTCGGAGTGGAGCTGATGGACAATGAGCTGGCTGTGCTTTATATGAACAGCAAGAAGTCTGAGGTCGGTGCAATGGAACACTTTTACCCATAAACCTTTTGTTGAAGGCTCTGTGCCTTTTCTAATGTTTCTTTCACATCCTGCTTATCTCATAGGCGGACTTCAGGGACTATCCACCTCTGCTTCGGCAGGCTGTGTCTGTGGCTCGCAAGATTCAGGACCCACTAGTAGAGTTTGCCCAAGTCTGCAGCAGCGATGAGGATATTCTGTGTTTGAAACTGCATCCGCTGCAGGTACAAGCACATTCCTGCGTCTCCTTTTTGCCTTTTGATTTGCTTTATGTAATTGTATGAAATTCATCCTTGCACTGTTATTGTAAGATTACATGAGAAGTGATGAGAGGAATTAATAAATATTGTCTTTTGTTCCTCAGGAGCACGTTGTGAAAGAGGAGCTGCTGGGCGCTCTTTACTGCGAGTTCATAAACCGGGTGAATGAGGTTGGTGTGGATGTGAACCGGGCCATTGCTCACCCTTACACTCAGAGCCTGGTCCAGTACATCTGTGGCCTAGGACCTAGAAAAGGCTCACACCTGCTCAAGGTGAGATCTTCTCCAAAAAGTCTCTATTCTCTCATTTGATGTTCAGTCTCTTTTTTTCACCTAAAGTCTCTCTGTTTGTCTAGACAATGGGATTCTATGATGTTTAGCTAACTATGAATCGCAAGATGTTAGAATTATCATTTGCTACTTTCCAATGTTCCTCAGATTCTTAAACAGAACAACACTAGGCTGGAAAACCGAACCCAGCTGGTCACCATGTGCCATATGGGACCCAAAGTCTTCATTAACTGTGCTGGCTTCATCAAGATCGACACTGCCTCTCTTGGAGACAGGTAATGTTAGTGAATGATCCAAAGCTCGCCCTGAATTATGCTCATACAGCCAGAAGATGTGACGAAATAATATCTTCCTTTATTCTGTAGCACGGACTCCTACATCGAGGTCTTGGACGGTTCTCGAGTGCACCCTGAAACGTATGAGTGGGCTCGTAAAATGGCAGTGGATGCTCTGGAGTACGACGAGTCTGCAGAAGATGCCAACCCAGCCGGAGCATTAGAGGAGATCCTTGAGAACCCAGAGAGGCTGAAAGACCTGGATCTGGATGCCTTCGCTGAGGAGCTGGAGAGACAGGTCAGCTTTGTCATAAAGTTGTATAGTTCACTTTTATATATTTTGTAAGAAGTGGAATTTATTTAAAGGGACAAACGAAGACACTTAACTGAACAGTTTTATATTTATTGTAATATTTATTGTTTTTTTTTTCTTTCAGGGTTATGGTAACAAGGGAATTACCTTGTATGACATCCGAGCAGAGCTTAGTTGTAGATATAAAGATTTGAGAGCCCCATACAGGCCTTCCAACACGGAGGAGGTCTTTAACATGCTCACCAAGGAGACTCCTGAGACCTTCTATATTGGTAAATAATACTTAAAATATTTTTAGATGTTTAAAAGTATTGTTTCAGTCCTACAACTGTTGGTAATGTATTCCTAAATCTCTGTGCATGTATAGGTAAACTGATCACCTGTGTGGTGACTGGCATTGCTCATAGACGGCCACAAGGTGAGAGTTATGACCAGGCCATCCGTAATGATGAGACGGGTCTCTGGCAGTGTCCATTTTGCCAGCAAGACAACTTCCCTGAGCTCAGCGAGGTGGGAATTGGTCCTGTTACATTTTCAAGAAAATAAAACTTTATCGCAAGCAACATTACTGATATCATCGTGGTTTTCTTAGGTGTGGAATCACTTTGACAGCGGCTCTTGCCCTGGTCAAGCCATCGGAGTGAGAACTAGGTTAGATAATGCTGTCACAGGCTTCATACCAACAAAGTTTCTCAGTGACAAGGTAGTGAAGCACCCTGAGGAGAGAGTCAAGGTGAGCAAATCTTTCTATACTCCTATCTGGTGGTCATTTATAAACTATATAAACCCCAAATATGCAGTAGATATGGAAGTCTGAAAACCTTTTTACGCTTCTCCGCTGTTAGGTTGGCATGACCGTACACTGCCGCATCATGAAGATTGACATCGAGAAATTCAACGTGGATCTCACTTGTAGAACGTCTGACCTGAGTGACAAGAACAATGAATGGAAGCTTCCCAAGGATACCTATTATGATTTTGATGCTGAGACAGATGATGTGAAACAGGAAGAGGAGCAAAAGAAGAAACAGCAACGAACCAGTCAGTACTGACCAAAACTTTTCAAAGAACATTCATTTTATCTTCTTTGTCAAGTGACATGACTTTTGTTTTGTCTTCCAGCGTACATTAAGCGGGTGATCGCTCACCCGTCCTTCCACAACATCAACTTCAAACAAGCGGAGAAGATGATGGAATCCATGGACCAAGGTGATGTGGTGATTCGACCCAGCAGTAAAGGGGAGAACCACCTGACGGTCACATGGAAGGTGGCTGATGGAATCTATCAGCATGTGGACGTCCGTGAGGAGGGTAAAGAAAACGCGTTCAGCCTTGGACATACTCTTTGGATCAACACTGAGGTAAGCCTCTTGCTGTGTGTCAAGTGTAACTTGTGTTGATATTTACTTCTGAATGTAGCTTATTTCTGTGATCATGACTCACGTCTTCAGTGTTACATGATCCTTCAAAAATCATTCTAATATGCTGACTAAGTGCTTTTTAAATTTTATTCTGTATATTCTTACGAAAACCATGATTATTTTTTTTTTTTATTATTATTAATAGACAGTTCAAAAGAACAGCATTTTTACATTAGAAATCTAATGATAGTCATGGTTGTCTCTAGGAGTTTGAGGATCTGGATGAAATCACAGCCAGGTACGTCCAGCCAATGGCTGCATTTGCACGAGATCTGCTCAGCCACAAGTACTTCCAGGATTGCAATGGAGGTGATAGGAAGGTGTGTTAACATTTTTAGGACCCACACTTTTCTCTACACTTTTCTACTCTTTTTAGATATAAAAAGGCTGCTAGAAATTGTACAATTGTGCATTTATTATTTTAGAAAATGGAGGAGCTTCTTATAAGGACCAAAAAAGAGAAGCCGACATTCATCCCCTACTACATTTCAGCTTGTAGAGACCTGCCGGGCAAATTTCTCCTGGGTTACCAGCCTAGAGGGAAGCCAAGGTAACACTCATTAACCTGGCAAAACAGAGCACAACTCTCATACACGTCTCAATCATGCATTTGTAAGTGTTTGCCTTTGGTGTTTTGTTTTGTAGGATAGAGTACGTAACCATCACTCCAGATGGCTTTAGGTATCGCTCTCAGATGTTCCCTACAGTCAATGGTCTCTTCCGCTGGTTTAAGGACCACTACCAGGATCCTGTGCCAGGTTAGTATTCCCTATCTTCACTCCAGCTCTGGCCAAGTATTCTTATTTTTCCATGTAATGTAATGATGTCTCTCTCTAAAGGCGTCACACCAACCAGCAGCAGAACAAGAACACCAGCATCCGTGAACGCCACACCTGCCAACATCAACATTGCCGGTATTTCAGAAATGCTGATGTCTTCCCTGAAAACAACAGGATTTTTATTTATTTGTTTTTTAAAATCATGTATTTTTAAAACCCAAATCTGTCACCTCGCTCTCAGACTTGACTCGAGCCGTCAACGCTCTCCCGCGAAACATGACGTCTCAGATGTTCAATGCCATAGCGGCAGTTACAGGCCAGGGCCAGAATCCCAACACAACGCCGGCCCAGTGGGCCTCCAGTCAGTATGGGTACAGTGGCGGCAGCAGTGCAGGAGGTGGCGGCAGCAGCAGTGCTTACCACGTACGAAATCTGCGTCTATGAACTCGCATTACTATTTATCTCACTAAACCAAAACCAGGCCTGCTAATATTTCACATTCCTCCTTTTCCTATTTTTTTTCAGGTGTTTGCAACACCCCAGCAGCCGATTGCAACGCCAATGATGACACCCAGCTACTCTTACACCACACCTGGCCAGCAGCAGGCCATGACCACGCCCCAGTATCCCAGCAGCACCCCACAATCCTCACACGGACACCATCAGCATTCGTCCTCCACACCATCCTCCTCGTCATCGAGAGTGCGGACTCCGCAGCCTAAGTCAGTGCTGCCTCTGCTTTTGTTAAATGCAAAACCGTGGCTCATGATGAATTTTATGTGTGAAAATTCAACGCTATGAACATTTTAAATTTGAATGAGTGGTTTTCAATGCATCTGTTCCTTCACAAAACCAGTGAGAAGTAGCATTGATGTATTTGTAGCAATAACCAACAATCTCAAAATCATAAGTGAAGATTGTTTCATTAAGACATTTTGTACGTTTCCTACAATTAAATATCAAAATTTCATTTTTTGGTTATGCAAACCAAAATGATGATTATTTTGATAATTTTGCATGAGTAGTATGTATTGCTAAGGACTTCATTTAGACGTTTTTAAAGGCTTTTGTGTGTGTGGTTTCTATTATGACTTCTAGTACAACATCTGTGCAAAGTTGTTTGTACAAAACAAAGTTCTAAAACCCCACCTGTTTTCCCTGCAGGACAACTTCCCACACCGCCGTGGATTGGGGTAAGATGGCCGAACAGTGGCTGCAAGAGAAAGAAGCAGAGCGGCGAAAGCAAAAGACGCCCCGCATGACGCCCCGACCTTCACCCAGCCCCATGATCGAGAGCACGCCCATGTCCATCGCCGGAGACGCCACTCCCCTCTTGGATGAGATGGACCGATAGGAGTAGAGAAGGGGGGTGTTGACATCTCATATAAAACCCAATCCATCCACATCCCATCTCTCACCCTCCCGTCTTTCACTCTTTCGCTGCTAGAAGTATTTCTTTGAGTCATTCAGAGCTACTGATACAAAGACAAACACTTGAAATATGGTGACGACAAACAGGTTTAGGAAATGGACCTACAATAAATGTTTGTCACAAGGGTTTTCTTTTGTTTTTGTTTTTTAAGTACGTGCATAATGCACCCCCTTTTTCATTTCAGTTTTTTTTTAACTAAATTTAAAAGGAAAGGCTTAAAGCATGAGACGTTGCATGATTTGTGCCCATGAGAGCTGGTGTTCAATCAACGTAAGATCATTAGTTCAGACCCACACAGAGAGCTTTTCTTTTTGTATCTGGCTTAAACATTTAAATAAAACCCTGTTTCAGTATGAACCAGAGCACTGTAATGATTCAAAATCTGTGTTCTGTTGAGCTGTTACGCAAAGAATAAATCGCTGGGGAGCTTTGTTAATCTATTTAGCAACTCATTTATCAGTGAAAAAATGAAGTATGCGACTTTGAAAGCGATCCTGTAAATGTCGTGTTTTTCGTGATCATTACAGTGATCAGAATATGCATTTTAAATCCGAAATATTGAATGATGTTTTTAAGGTCATCTTTGAGTTCTTGGTGTTCGATTGAGACATCACTTTTCATAATGTGCTTATACGAGTAAACTGAACTATTGTGCTAGAAGATTTTGCTTTTTCAGTTTCGGGGCTGGTTGTGTTTGTGAATGTATCTTTGCTGGGCCAGACTTCCTCAAGGTGTTTGCACACATGCTGTTTTTAACAGTGTCTTTCCTTCATGTACAATCCCATGTATCACTATAGACTGAAAAGGTAACGTTTAAGCAAAGTCAACTTTATGAACAGGCTCCTTATACTTTGAAAATATTTTCACCCCCAGCAAGCCGTAAAGTGAATCTTCCAAGTTCTGGGAAGTGCTTCTGACCTGATCATGTGTTCTTTAAGCGTTGAGGCTAAGCTATGCCTTTAGGTCAGGATGGGAAGTGAGCTCAGTGTCTTAAACATTCTGTTCAGTGTGTTTCACTGCTGACATCCATTTCGTTTCTTTCCTTTGATAAAGTTGTCCAAATAAAACCCTTCTGATTCAAGTGTTTTTATTTGTTTTAAACACCTTCAAGTAAAGAAGAGTGTTTGTGTTCTTTAAATAATTTCAGATTGTAATTATAAGGAGAACTCATTTAGTCACGTTCGTTGGAAATTTAATGCGGTTTTTTTTTCTCTTCAAAAAAAGCTTAAATGCGAGCTTGTGCTTAAGAGACCCAAGCAGCTTACTCAAGTCATCAAATGCAAAGCAAAGCCACTAGCTTTTAAAATACTAACCTTTCACACCTTTTCATGATTTTAGCCTTTGTTCATTGTTAAAGACATTTCACACATGCACTTTATTTCTGTTCTGGTGTGACATTTGTCGAGCTGCTCCTTTTACCATCGCAATTCTGCACAAGTGATGCTTCTTACGTCTTAACAATTCTTCCATTTAGTGAGGAATCTTGTCTCGGTGCAGACGGCAGCAGAGCCTGTGGTCATGAGTGCTAGCATATGTATCATATTAGCCGGAGAAACTCATGATGCAAAGAAAAACAAGGACTGCATTTACAAAAGATCCACTCAAAACCACCAGGAGGGCATTTAATGTGACCTCCAAAGTATTCTGCTCATACACACTACTGTTTTCTAAGACAAAAATCAAATGTGAAGGCAAACCTCTTTATCGTTAAATTAGACTTTTAATGCAGCTTAATGAAACACAGATTTAAATCTCTTTATGACACTGCTTGAGACAAAAGCGAACATACTCTGTAACTAAATAATAACAATCATAATACCGAAAAATAGTATAACTAGTAAAGACATGAAATGTGTCATGGATTGGTTAAAACACGTTCAGGTGAATTCTCTTCTTTCCTCTCACTGGCCAAGTCCGCTGTAGTATTATTTTCTGGAACTCAGAGATGTCTGTCAGGATTGTGGGACAGGGTCTGGATCCCAGTATCTCTTCTATTACCAGTTGAACATACATTTAGTCAATGACAGCAGCTCGATTGCCTCTTCTTATAACTTTCATCACAATTGTTAGAGATTTCTGTAAAGAAAAGATGCACGTGTTTGACCCTAGTAAAATATTTTCAGGGTAAAACATAAAAATAAAATGTCTTTAAAAAGAACTTACTGACAATATCACTAGCTTGTCTAGATTTCTTCTCCAGCTCAGATAAAACAGTTGCCTCAAATGTAAGTGATGCAACCCGTAAAAAGAAATCTCTCACGCTTTCCCCTGCAGAGGACAATAGAAATGATTCATATGTCATGTTACTTACATTACAGACAAAAGTTTGGAATCATTTGGATTTTTTTTTTAATGTTCAAAGATGTCTCTTATGCTCACCTTGGCTGCATTTATTAGATTTAAGATCCGGTAAAAAGTAATGGTGTGAAATATTGTAATTGAAAGTAACTTTTCTATTTCAATTTATTATAATTTGTCATTTAAAGATAAATTCTCAGCACAATTACTCTAGTCTTCGGTGTCACATGAATTTTCAGAAATCATTTTAATATGCTGATTTGGAGCTCAATTATTAATAATGGTTCCTAACATGAACAATGTTGATAACATTATCGTTTTTACTCATTTATATTTTGGTGAAAACCATAATATTTTTTTCCTGGACTTTGTGATGAAGGTTCAAAAGAACAACGTTTATTTGAAATATAATTTTTTCTGTAAAATTATACATGTCTTAACTGTAATTTTTGATTAATTTAATGTGTCCTTGCTGAATAAAAATATCAGTCTCTTTATTTAAATTTGACTCACCCCAAACCATTGAATGGTAGTGTATCATAACATCTATTTTTAAAAATTGATATTAAGAAATGTTTCTTGAGCAGTCAATCATTATATTAGAATGATTTCTGAAGGAGCATGTGACACTGAAAACTGAAGTAATGATGCTGGAAATTCAGCTTTTATCACAGGAATAAACTGCATTTTAAAATGAAATTATAAGATATATTTTATTACTTTATATTGTAATGGTATTTCATATTTTTACAAATAAATACAACCTTCATTACAAGAGACTTTTAAAAATGTATTAAAATACCACATATAGATATTATTTTGAACTGCTTTTGTGAGCTCAAGTCTTTCTGGTGTCAGCTCTGACATATGAACTAGATGAACAGACCTGACAGCGCAGACACGGCCCAGTACTCTGCTCTGATCTCCTCAGAGAGCCGAACTGCCTCCTGCTCCATTTGGGCTAACAGATCAGGGTGCTATGAGAGAGAGAGATTCATCTAGACTCATCCCCATTTGGGGATTTTCAGTGTAATTTCAAGCTTTTTTTCATAAAAAGCTTAATGTGCCAACATCATGTGAAAGTCACAGTGTGGTGATTGATTTTTCCAAGGCTTCGAATTATAAACTGAAAATAACTCACACTAAGATCCTTCTTGGTTCCCACGAGGAAGAGGAGAACACTAGAAGGGTCATTGTCTCTCATGGCATCCTCAAGCCACTCTCTGAATACAGAGACAGACACGATTCATGACTATCCAGACAGTGTTTCAAACCAAACAAGTGGTCGTACTGTACCTTGCATGATCCAGAGAGTTATAATTGCTCAGGTCAAACACAACAATGATGGCTGAAAAACAAAAGATAGGTCGTTTTACACAATACACAGCAAGAGTGTGCTTACTGTAGTGTGTTTTAGTACCTTGAGCCCCTCTGTAGTACGTGGATGCGACGCATCTGAACCTTTCCTGACCTGCTGTGTCCCATCTGCAGAGAAAGAGAGATCTGTGATCGAAAGATGCAACCATACGAATGACTGTTAGAGCAATAAAATACCCAAAACTCACAACTGCAAACTGAAAGGCACCCCGAGGACCTCAAATCTCTCCATCTCAAAATCCACTCCAATAGTCGCCTTGTATGTCTTGTCAAATGTGTCTTTGCAGAATCTCGAGAACAGAAAATTAAAAAAAAAAAGTAGTCATGCAAGGTTTACGTATACGTTTTTGAATTATTATTAAAAGCACAATGATCTGAATTGGGAATAGGTAAATTAACATTACAGACTCTTACCTATTTATTAAACAGGTCTTTCCAACTCCTACATCACCAACAACAATGACCTTGGCTACATTTAATCTGGAAATGAACATTTGCGATTAATGTTCGTTCAAAGTGCATTGCACTGACCTTTATTTATGAAGTTTTGCCTGCTTTGTGGAGACCAGTCAAAGTTCCCAGAGTGGGAAAGGCTTAAAAAACATACACTGAAAATCTCAAAACAATAGATTTTGGTGGAAAGCCAAATGCATATGTGTGTAACTCACCCTGTTTTCTGTCTGTGACATGCCTCTTTAACGGTAATATTAAAGCCATCTTGGGTGTGTACTGCAGCGTCCCTTGTAAAGTACTAAAAATTGACCAAATGACATTTGTTAGGTTAGAATTAAAAAAAATGTAAAAACAAAACAAAAAGGTCACCTTTTACATAATCTGGAGTGACTGAGTCTGGTTTCTAACGCTCAGTCGGTGATTAAATACAATAATCCTCTAAATTGAATGTGTTTGAGCAACAAGCAACTGCTAGTTGAGTAGACGAAACTAATGACTAACTAAAAAATATTTGAAGAAGTGTTACCAAAGGGAGTTCATAGATGACCCTGTCTCCTTTCACAGGGGGTAGAGAGCTCATCATGTGAGTGCTTTAACAAGACCACACCAATACAAATACTCAACCATGCTGTCCAGTCACTAGTGGGATTAAAAAACGATAATAGTAATGGTAATACATTCAAAACAAATAAAAATAGTAGGCTATATAGCAGTAATATTACTGGCAAACTAATAACAAAATATTATGTTATTACAAACATTAGCCGTATTTAAAAAATAAGCAATAATAATAATAAAACAAATAATAATTAATACAAGGTTATACAACTTACCTTAAGGAAGAAGGCTTTTTTTTTTTTACATTTTACAAGTAACGTTAACGTAGTCTATTTTAGACTTCATAATAACTTCGCTATATTATTAAACGTTAGTCGACACATTTTGTTGTTGAGGCAAATAACGTAGTAGGTTTTTTCCTCAAATGTAAGAAACATATAAACAAGTAATAGTATAAAAGTAACTTTTTGCTCTCGCTGCCCGACTGCTCAACACAAGCCCGAGTCTCCTGAGGCTGCGCTCGATATTTACAGCTCGCAAGTGAACTACAGAACCCATAATGCCTAGCGGTGTTTACGCGATGACTGCGTGTCTTAACGTGAACCCCTGCGATATACTGAAGGAAACCCCTCTCGTTCTTCCTTTCCCAACATGGCCCCGAAGGCGAAGAAGGAAGGTGCGTTAGGTTTATAGATTTTTTGGTTTAAAAATGAAGTTTATTGTGATTTTATACAGCTACTTTTTCGTTTAAGTGTCGTTGATATTGATATGTTCGTCTCTAGTTGTGTAATTAGGCGTCTGGAGTGAAATAACGTGGTTTTTAATGCAAGAAGTGCCGCGGCGAGACGTCCTTAGTCACAATCGCGGCTAGCAAGCTAATATAATTAAGCTGCGTGTCCTGCGTCTCTTCACATCAGACTGTACAACTGTTACATCCATTAGCCGGTTGTCATAATCTGGTTGTGGTTGTTTAGGTTCTATGTGGGTTGTACAGAGTAAAATATAAGTAAATGACAGCTTAACAACTTGTCATCGTTAGCTAGTCACACACACGTGGCTAACCATATCCATCCATATCTCATTCATTCCCAGTCAGTTTAGCGAATAAAAGAGTCTTTGAATAATATTGTATTGCGATTTTCACATTTGTGTGAAGTTGTGCATTTAATAGCTACTTCCCGAATGTAAACATGGTAATATCCATGCACACATAACGTACTTGTGAAAGTCTCTCATATTTTAAATAATTGTTAGGGACGCAAAAATGCAGGACGGACACTTCATACTCCTTCATTGTATCTCTCATGGACTGATTTGTTAATGGTGGTCATAATTTTTCAACAGCTGTACCGGCTAAGACCGAGGCCAAGTCCAAGGCTCTTAAAGCCAAGAAGGCTGTGCTGAAGGGTGTCCACAGCCAGAAGAAGAAGAAGATCAGGACCACCCCAACCTTCCGCCGGCCCAAGACCCTGCGTCTGAGGAGGCAGCCTAAGTACCCTAGGAAGAGTGCTCCACGTAGAAACAAGTGAGATTTTTTTTAGTACTTCATAAACTCTAAAAAGTGAATTTGTTACTGGAGTTATAGATTACCTTTTAGGATGCAAATGATGGGAATTGCGATCAAAGCATGAAATAATGTGATTACAGCTTTTGAAACACTGATGCATCCTCACTTACCCATTGAGATATGGCTGAGGCAAAATCATTAATGTAATTAATTAATTTTTTTTGTATAATACCTACCTGTATTTAAAATCTGCATCCCTCTGGATCTTGTCAGGTTGGACCATTATGCCATCATCAAGTTCCCTCTGACCACTGAGTCAGCCATGAAGAAGATTGAGGACAACAACACTCTGGTGTTCATTGTTGACGTCAAGGCTAACAAGCATCAGATTAAACACGCTGTCAAGAAACTGTACGACATCGATGTGGCTAAAGTCAACACGCTGATCAGGTAGCACATCAAGACTTCTAGTATTGATTCTCTACGAACATTTAAAACAATCTAAATCAAAATGCTTAAAAGCAATCAAGATGTATACAAGTGCATGTCTTTTACAGTGTAGTATTATAATCAAATATTAAAAATAATAGTTTTAAAGCTCTTGCGGCTTGTTGAAGTTTATAAACAAGAACTTGCCTATTTCCGTAGAAATATTTGGGGAACATTTAAGTGTGCTTGAATTACAATAAAAAAATATCCAGAAGTGCAATGTGCTCACTAATGCAGAGGAAAGGCATTGTCAGATTTGTGATGCATTCTGAATGCTTTATTCATTGTTTTCCACAGGCCTGACGGTGAAAAGAAGGCGTACGTTCGTCTTGCACCAGATTACGATGCCTTGGATGTTGCAAACAAGGTAAATTAGTGAACGTAAATCAGGGGCCTTGAGTTTAGCTGTAACCCTAATCAAACACACCTGACATCAAGGTCTTCACGATCCCTGGAAAATCACAGGTAAGTTTGATCAGGGTTGGAGCTAAACTCTACAGAGCAGTGGCACGGCAGGGCTGGATTTGAGGAACCTTGTGTAAACGTTCATACTTGTATTAAACAATAGATGTTGTCAAGCTTCTGCCTTTAATTATGCAATTATCCAAAACTGAATTTGTGTTTTTTTTTTTTTTCTTTCACAAAGCATTTGTGCTTTGACCTGTACTGATTGTCATTTTTTTTTTTCTTGCAGATCGGCATCATCTAAAGTGCTCTTGGTCAGATGTACAGAAGAATAAATGTTTGTAAAAACTAATTTCGTTTTTGTGGGTTTATTTGTTTACGTTTTTCGAATTTAAAATCTGGTTTGTGAATAGGAGTTTGGTTAAACACCTTTTTTAATACCCAAAAGTGTTCAGTTATACAGAAATTATAAAAGCAAACCAGTGTCATTTAATTATTTTCAAACTTTAATCACTGCAGATGTGTTAAATGTCTGAACTATTGTAATAAACCTTAGCGATTAAGTTTTTGCTCTATATTGATCATGGATTCCTGAATTGATTTCTTATTCATTCATGTTCAGTAGGTTATGAACTGTTAGTACAGAACATTTGAAATAAAAACTAGCCCATTTTTTTTTTTTAAAGAACAACTGAAACAAACATGCAACATAAAATGCAGTGTTAATTTCAGCCAAGGTTATTGGTCCCTGTATAAACGCACAATACTGTACAGTAAATACACATTATAGGTTAGGCTTTAAGCAGAAGACTTCTAAATTACATTTAAAATGCAAACTTAATTTACTTCCTATTGCAAAGTTACAATGTGCATCCTTTTCATCAACTAAATCTTGTCTCCAGGACTGTTTTTAGTGAATTATTTGAAGTGCTGCAGTACTGAGGTAGATGTGTAGCTGAGGCAGCATCACGTCTAACACATTTATTAGCACAAATACTTTAGAACTGTCTTTGAAGGCTGCATATCTGTTTACCAGTGTTCCCTCAACAGAAGCGTATGAGACTGGTGTAGTTTCAGCATTTGGATGCAATGCTTGATATAATTACTTATTAGCATGATCTGTCACACTTTACATGTCACCATTTTTGGGAAAATGCTTCATATAATAAATTGTGGCTAATTCAAGTAATTGACATGGTTTTACATCACAAATGGTGCCGTTACTCCACTGCCTTTTCAACATCACTCCTGCTTTTGAACTGAAATTAATATTCCTTTACATGAAAATCACAATTTCACAAGTTACATATTCTGAAAAAATATCTTGAACAGAGTTTTTTCTGTTCACACTGGCTAAATTCAATTTATTAAAAACATTTTTAACAGAATATTTAAAAGAGTAGTTAACATCAAAAAGGACATCCAAGATATATAAATAAGTTTGTATCATCATCGAAACTCATTTTGCTCATCTGACGGCACCCATTCACTGCAGAGGATCCGTTAAATAAAGTGAATGCTAGATCTCTCTAAATCTGTTCCAATGAAGAAACAAACTTGTCTATGTCTTGGGTAACCAGAAGGTGAGTAAATATTCAGCACATTTACCATTTTGGGTACACTGTTCCTTTAAAATCCAATTACCAAGTAAAAAAAACACTGTTTGCTGTTTAAACCCCATCTTTGCTAACAGAGCCTTAAACTGGCTACTTGGAGTTTTTTTTTTCTTTTCTCAAGGTTACATTTTACTTTATTTGAAGCTCTGATTCTGCTGAGGCTTGCTCATTCAGTACATGCTACCTATGGATAAATTGTGTGTTAAGTCATCCATATGCAGTCTTTGGTTTAGGAGCGATCAGCTTCTGTTGGTTTAGTCCTCAGCAAATTTACGGCCGCTGTTGCGAGGACAGCCTTTGCTGAAGAAGTCAGTTCGGAGGAGGCGGTAGAAATAGATGAGAATCATGATGTTCATGAGCATCATGGTTATCAGGAAATAGAGGGCAAGATCCAAGGAAGAGTAGTGGTGTATAATGTACCAACTGAGGTAAAACTGTGCTCCCAGCCGGAAGGTCACGTAGGTCACCACATTTAACAGTTTATTGATGATGTAGATGAAGGAGTTCGGGGCCACCCTAGCTAGTTTGAGCAACAAACGAGTGTGAAGGAATACACTATTCACCTCCACAAACAAAGCCACCACTGCACCTGCCACATAATGATGTGTGAACACAGCATACAGGAAACACCAGATCACCTACAGGAAAACACAACAGAGGTTTACAGTTAAAGGCATAGTACACCCCCAAAAAATGAAATTCTCTCATTACCCTCAAGTTGTTCCAAACCCGTAAGACTTTCATTCATCTTCACTCAGAATACAAATTAGGATATTTTTATAAAATCTAAGAGCTTTCTATCCCTCTGTGGACAGCAAGGGTACTATACTATGTCCAAAACCCAGAAAAGTAGCAAAGACATCATTAAAAGGACATCAGTAGTTCATCTATAATGTTACCAAGCTATAAGAGCACTTCTTGTGCAGAAAGTTAACAAAAGTTTCTTCTCTTCCAAGCTAGATTTAGATATTTAAACAATGTCTTCACTCCCTTTCGGGGCCATGAATGTGTCAATTGTGTTGCTGTCTATGGAGGGTCAGAAAGCTCTTGGGTTATAAGAAATATCTTAATTTGTGTTTTGAAGATGAACAAAGGTTTGGGACAAAATGAGAGTGAGTAATTAATGACAGAACTATACCTTGACAGCAACTAACTAACTAGTTATCACCATACTTTACAGTATTACTTTAAGAATGCATTCTTTTAAACAGACTGTAAGGATTCAGTAAGTCTTGAAAGTATTGCAGTGTTTTTTGTTGGAATAAAAGCATGTGTATAACACTAAACTTTCTGTGGATAAGCTGGTTAAAGTTTCTCATATACATTTTCCAAAAGAATGACAGAAAGTTTGTTAACTGTCTTCTGACCAGCAGAAGGAACAAATGTGGGAAATATTCTGTTTACCATGCTATGAAAGTTTACCAGTCTATGATGACTTTCACTTCTGAGAACCCTACCTGTGCTCTATTTTATCACTTTATATGAAAGCAAAATTGCACTAAAAGAAACATAAAAACATGTATTTTGGATGCTTTTGTCTAAAACATGATATGAAAAGAGTCAATTAACCCGAAGATTTACCAGTGCACGACATATCACAGTGTTTTCCACTTCATTTGCTTTTGCAAATATGTACATGTATGGATCTGAATCATAACCAAGTTCTAAACAGCTTTTGCTGAATAGTATGTCTTTCCAACAGGATTGTTTGTCGTTATTGCACATTGTCTTATTCTGCTAGATTTGCATGGCTTTTTTCAGGTATGTTCCTTGGCAAACAATGAATTTAAAATCAAGTACAAGGTACAATAAATGTCCCTCAAGTATGGGAATAATGTGCAGTCAATCACTGTAACAGAGCACAAACCCCACCTCAGGATTACAGCTAAACCCTCTCTAATCTATGCTGTGTTCAAAATCTGTAACTTTATTGCTTAAGAACTTTATCCTGAATCTCACCTTTTTCACTGAGAACAGTCTATGACAATATCCAGGCCTGACTAAAAGCCTTTTTATGAACACCTAGCCTTTTAAAACATTGTTCATGACCATGTGTGATCGCCTCTGTATTGACTTACCATAACATGGTGTAGTAAAAACTCCCATGATGCTTTTGCATACCCACTAAAGATAATGTCAGCAGCATCCTGAATGAAGTACCCTGTTGAAAGAAATGAATGCTGAATCGTTGTTATATAATACATATACATCTACATAATGCTTTATCTTGTCTTTCGGATGCTGTGCATTCTTCATGCTGTTAAAGTATGCAGATGCCTCTGTCTTCAACATTTGCCGTTTTGCACGTGACTTTTATGCAAGCAAGCAAATGTGAAAACAAGGTATGGGAGCTTACAGATCAAACTCAATCTTTAACGTTAAAGACTGTGAGAGGAACTTGTCACAAGACAGCTTAAACTTTTATCAGGAGATCAGGGTTACACAGGGATGGGACATCAGATAAATATGCCGTGAGATTGTGTCAAGGGTCTAGGGGAGTTGTGTTGCATGTGTTTACTGACCAGATGAGACGATGACTAGCATGTATGCTGATGGCGTGTAGGTGGAGTGGATTTCATGCACCATCACAGGATGCTGTATGACGCTGTCGGGACACAGATTCATGAAGACTTTTGATCATATCAGCCAGAAGATCAAAACAATACTGTGCTTTCTAACTGACATTAGAGAGTCTTCGTTTGAGGGATGAAGTGATTCATACAGTGATGATTATTATGGTGTAATTTGTTTTTTTAGTAAGCTGCACTCTCATACTCTCATTCATTCCTGTCTGGCAGGTTTTTCCTGTTTCCAAACTGAGAGATCTGTAACTGAAGTTTAAGTGCTGTTCATGAACACTCAATTACTTGTGTTTATTGTGAGACATTGCGATTAGTACAAACTATAGCAACGTCTAACTATAAACACAAGCTAGCAAGATATCAACACAAGTGTGATGCACTTTCATTCTGTATGTACTCGAGATCAGTGTCTTATTCAAGATTTTGGTTTGGTTGTTAAAAAAGAGATTTTAAGGATGTTTAGACAAGATATTGAATGAAATAATTATTTGAAATTCAAAATTTTATTAAAAATTAGAACTGCCATGACGAATACAACATGTACAATTCTTAAGATTTATTATTTAATTTGGGTTTTGGATTACGATGTATTTGAATTTTATTTATGAAAAAAAAATAAATCTTACTTTGCCTCTTCATTCACAAGTTATGCAATAATATGTCATTATTAAAATATTGATCCGGTATAAAATAATGTGATTTCATGTTCTTGCTGTAAAACAAATCACAAAGAAAAAGAAAAAGAAAAACAACAACTCACCAGGTGACGGCCCAGATGCCAGTCAGCAGTGAGTGGACGAGTGACACTGAGAGGTTCCTCCATTTCCATGTCCTCCAGGGGTCTGTTTCCACCGTCCCGGGACTGGGCACAGTCTGCAGGAACCTGTGAAGGATCCTGAAGATTACAGAACAGCACAAGACATACAAGGCCGGATGCTGCTGGAATTCACTCAGCCATGTGTCCATCCTCCACACTGGTTATTCTGCGTCTCTCCTCTTCTCAGACAGCGAGTCTTTGTTATCTTACTGATCTAAAACTAATCCACATGAATTGAATTCAAATTCTTAAACCAGTCCCTGTCTTTTTTCCCCTCCTTGTAATTGGTGACAGTCTTCCTTACTCCAGTACAAACTCTGTTTCTACTCTCCACCTTTCATGTACTGGCGCCTGTCATAGGTGTGGTATCTGTCACAATACCTGTTTGCTGATCACTGATTGGCTGATGATGAATGGATCTGTGGGAGTGTTACAACCAGGAATGACGACTGTAGCTCTTTCACTTCCATCTCCATGTATTCCACGATCCAGAAAAACTCTTCATAGAGTCGCATCAGCTGTGAGTGGATCTGTGTGTGTGTGTGTGTGTGTGTGTGAGTGAGTGGGAAGCACAACAGAACAATAGAGGCCATTTAAACTCACAGTCATACTGCTGTCCCTAATAAAAGAAATGGCCAGTGTCCTGCATCTGGATCAAATGACTCACTCACACTGTCACAGCAGAGAGGCTTACAGAAAACTGTTTGTTGTGTTTGGTCAGCTTTCAGTTGGGATATGTGACAACTTAGCACTTGATCCATAACAGAAATGATGTTTGCTGTCCATGCAGTTTCACATAACGTTTCACTCAACATCACATAGAGTGGCCCCAAAAAGGATGCTTTAGATACACTTGAATGTCTTAGATATAATAAGATAAAAAATACCAAACCGAATGGCATCTACAAATAAATAATTCTAAATCAAAAGGAACAAATACATAGATTTTCCTTCTGATTTCTTAATTGTAACCAACTTACAATGATTTAAAACACCTTACGTCTTTTCACTAAAGTTTAAACCAAAGTATCACAATAATTGAACAGCAACAAATATGCCAACCCCATTATCACATATCATGATTTTATATTATGGTTAAAATGTTTCTAATATTTTTAAAAAATGTATCTAATGGCACCCAAATCAGATATCATATTGTATTATAATTAAAAAACTATTTTTCTTTTTAAATATATTTTAAAATGTAAATTATTCCTATCAAAGCAAAGCTGAATTTTCAGTAGCCATTACTAATCTTCTGTCACACGACACTTATGAAATCATTCTAATATTCTAGTGTGTATATATATATATATATATATAGCCTATTGGGAATTTTCACAGCTCTAGCTCTTTTCTTAAAGCCACTTCAAAATTTGTGAAGCTCAGTTATCTTTTGCTGAACATCAGAAATATATTCTTTGTTTTTTCCCATGGTGATGGATGATTAACGGAATAAGGGCTTTGTTTTCCCTTCTATTTATATTTCTGTGCAACAGAAGCCATGGTTAGTTTGGATAATATTGGATAATTTCACGTTTATAATCACCTTGGATGACCACATGATTGGGAATATTGCCTACTTCAGAGAAAATTTACTGTGAATTTAAAGGGTGCCAATAATTGTGTCAATGTGTATTTGAGAAAAATGTTAATTTCATAACAATATTTCCCACCTTTTAAAACTTTTATTATGCAGCGAAAGATTAGTTGTTGTTTTTTTAAGTTAGACTTGTTATACTTCAGAAATGTTTTTGTTTCAAATGTGTTTAAATGTCTCTGTGAATTGATTCAAAAGTTCTGATTGTCTTTTAAACCTTTAGTCCTTTAGCATTAAAGTTGTGAGAGCTACCCGGGTTCGTGTGTTGAGTGTGACATCTGCTGTTGTAACTGAAAAAGACAAGTTTAAACTATGGGCAGCTGTTTTTGCAATTAACAGTGGGGGATATCAGGTCGGAATTCCGACAAAGTATAAGAGCACACCGTGATAAACCTTGAGTAGATTATTTAAAACACGTTTTAACATTCTTTTACTTTATTCATAATGCATTGAATTATGTCACGCAAATATAAGTTACTTTTATGCATTTTACTTGGTTTTCTCAAATGCTTTGTTAAATCTTAGATGGCGAGGTCTTAAATAATAATAGTCCGTAAAAAATCACCGCCCAAGTTCAGTGATCTTTCCTGATGAAACCAAATGTAACTTAAGAGAAGCAGACGCGAACTGTCACACACTATAATTTCTGTTGACAGAGTCATTTGACCCAGTGCTCTTCTGGTTAGTGATTTAAAAGGTAAATACGGTCTTGTCTGTCGTGACGTTACGAGCTATCAGATATACAGTAACATTTCTCTAACCTCACAGGCTCAAATAACCCTCCATTCAGAGATTGTCTGTTTTCCAAATCTGTGTAAATTAGTGATGTGACGATCGAGCACGAGCCGGCTCTAAGAGCCGATTCTTTGTAGCGAACGAGAAGAGCCGAATCCCGTCAGGGAGAGCCGACTCTTCTGCCGTAAGGGGGGCGGGGCTTATTTTGGAACGCCATACGGCTAATCATATCGGAGGAACCACTAGAATTTCATTTCTTTTATTGCAATAACAGACAAATTACAAAACACATAAAGAGAACAAGATGACGGATGTCAACAACAACAAAATAAGTATTCTCCAATAACACTATTTAAGTAAAAGATCATGTAAATAAGAGAGAGAGAGCAGGGCACATATATAACAGTACAGTTATGTATTAAGGAGAAATCTTAAACATAGCACAAATTCTAGACGTTTTTA
>JAUCMT010000051.1:7182832-7207525 GCA_032357475.1 Enteromius thamalakanensis
GCTTCAAAAACGCTCTTCAGAAACCTACGAGTGACGTCACGGACACTACGTCCATATTTTTTACAGTCTATGGTCATGCTCTGTTTAATGCGGGTTCAGTCTTTAAACATTTCAGAGGTTGCTAAAAGTTCATTCAAAAGTCTTGAGTAACAGCAAAATAGTATTTTCAAAAAAACTCTGCGCCATCACCGTATACTCAGCAGCAGCCAATCCAAATCACTGCATCATAGTACAACAGCCTTCAGCAGAGAAATCAACAATTAAGATTAAGAGGATATCGCTAAACTAGCCGAGATCTGATGCAATCTCAGCTGATGATGAAGACTCTGGGCCCTTCCTCTCTCATGGGCGGCAGGCTCTCTATGTTCTCTATGAGGATGTGTTTGTCCTCTCTCTTTGACGGGCTCTCTGGCTGACAAAGGTTGCTTCTTAGATCTTCAAAAGTCACGTTCAAGTCTTTGAAGAGGTGTAACATGCTCACCCCGATCACAATCACCAAGAAGCCCCCGATGGTGCCCACCACATCCACTCCTGACATGGCTCCCCATTCTTTAAAGAGAATCACAGAGGTGCTCAGGACCACAGTGGTGAAGAAGACGTAATAGATGGGGTACACCAAGAGCGTATTGAAGGTATCCAGCGACTTGTTCAGATAGTTGACCTGGATGATGATGGATCCAACTAGGGTCAGCAAAAGAATCCACATGAGAGGGTGCCGGACCACTGAGAGGTCAGAGAACATGGTGCGGATCGCAATGCCGAGGCCCTTGACCGAGGACACGGTGAACGATCCCAGCAGAGAGCAGATGCTGATGTAGACTAATATGTTGGTTTGACCGAAGCGAGGAGAGACACAGAAGATCAGGACCATACAAGTGACCAGCAGGATGCTGGCAAACACCAGAAAACCTTCAGGAGAAGCAAAAGGTGTCGTTATACATTACAACATGTTTTCGGGGTTCGGGATCTATAACTAAACACTAACCAGGATCCAGCAGTTTCTCTGTCATTTCTGTAAGCGTCGTCACCTCTTCCTCTTCAGGTGCATGTATAACCATTATAGTGCTTCCTAGTATGCTGAGCATGCAGCCAAGTTTTCCGAGCAGATTCATTGTTTCTCCGAACAAGTGGGAGGACAGAACTGCACTGAAGAGAGTAAATAAACATTAACATTAGTACCTTTCCATTTAGTTCTAATGAAAACACTTAGAAAGAAACACAAATGACAGAATCAATGCACTTTTATTGAGAAAATAGACTTAACTATAATCTTTTGACTTCGGCAGATAAAGGTGGTGATCAGTGCGTGAGGTATTCTTGGTAGACTATTTGTTTATAATAATCATACCATGATGAATTGTTATTGAAATTATCAATTGACTTGCTCTTTGAATAACTAGTAGATGTTAAAATGACATTACAAGATAGCCTCTGTGAGGCTGTAACAAACATTAAATGTTTTTTTTTTTTTGCATTAAGTTTGGGGTCAGTAAGAATTTTTATTTTAAGAAATAAATACTTTAAATTTAAAGGATGACAGTTACAATGTTACAAAAGATTTCTCTTTTTTTTTGTGCTATCAACATCAACGCATGTGTTTAATAAAAAAAATTAAAGCTTTAATATTTTTTTTAATGCAAATGAATCATTTGATAAAGCTCGCCCCCAACTTCTTGCAGCGCTGAAGGGTATCTGTGATAAGGGTAAAGCGAGTGTTACCCTGGTTACGGTTTTCCGCACACTGTGGCTATTTTGAAAATGCTGGCGCGGGAAAAAATTACAGCGCTGTGCATGGGTTGTACTTGTTTTTTGGGTTACTTTTATATGCACCGCTGCCAAAGTGTATATAGACAAATAAAAATTGATAATAGATCTTTTTCCTAATGTGTATTATACTCATTATATTATACATTATAGTTGCAGCTGAAATAATCATGACAACTTTTACACAGCAGACATAAACATGACAACAACCAATATAGATCATAATAGACACATGATTACAATAGAATATGGTTTGTATCAGATTTTCTTGAGATTTGGATATTTTCGTATTAATGAACGGTAACATTAGTTACATCGGAAATGAATTTGTACAGCGATTTTGCTCATTTGTACATGACATATGATCAAAGAATAGAATATTAATCAACACAAGATTTTTCAACACTAATAAGGAAAACTCTTTCTTGAGCACCAAAGGATTGAGCATGTGATGGATCATGTGACACTGAAGAATCACAGGAATAAATCTATTAAATTCAGCCTCGATGAAGATAAGAGAGTGCAGTTTAAAAGTAGTGTATTTAACTACATAAATAAAAGCAGTGTTTTGAAGAAAATATCAAACTAGATTAATTATATATTAAAACTAGAATTAATCATCTTAAAACCAGAATCCCAAAGGTGTCAGTACTTTACAACATGCTGGAGCATTACTTGGGGTCTAACCTGGACCCTACCTTCTTGATAACATAAAATAAATTTTATTTATTATGAAATAAAATTTTATTACATTGTTAGAATTAAAAATAAATAAATAAATACATGCAAAGACACAAATGAACATGATTTACACACTATTTTGCTTTATGCAGTATGTGTGTAAAGTTGTTTTCCCATTATATACAATGCATCTATATGCTGTATCTAATTTGAATATTAATATTGTTTTTTGGCCATGCCTAATAAAAATGTGTGTAATAATGGGAGTAATAATTGTTCAGATTTTCATAATAATATATCATATCATAATATATCTCCTATAATAATATTTCAAAGGAATATTGAAATATAATTTCCCTGTTCATTTGTTGTGCCTGGTGTTCTTTATTGGACATGTATGAATTCCACATCCTGTTTCATAATTTTCGTATTTTGATTTGATACACAATCATTATTTTCCTGAGATGTTTGTGTTATATAAAAATAATTACAAAATATTATACTATTTCCTTAAGAGTGTTAAATTCAATCACTAAATGAATGTCTGCCAGGTTTGAAGACCAAGGGAAGGGAGTGGTCATGGTGAAACTTCCAAATATTTGTAATCTCTGAAAAGCCCTGCATGTGCTCTGTACAGGACATGTGTAGTCTCATTATTTATTCAAATATAAGGCCCTCTACTGATGAATCAGGGTTTCAGGAGGCTATTATAGCTTAGTCAAATGTGCTTTATTTGCATAAAAGGTATTGCAATGCAGGATGTTTAATGCTAAATATTACAAAGTATACTAGTCCTCTTACTCACAGGCTTGTAAAGTTTACATAGCACTGTGTGGAGCAAACTGTTAGCGAGGGTAAATAAGGGTGGTGCCGTTACCTGATAAGAACGCTCAGAGCTCCTAAAGGGGTCACCACGGTGGCTGGAGCAAACATGTACGCCGCGAAATTTGCAGCTTCACCACCACCCACTGCGAAAAACAACAGGACATAATCCAAGTCTGTCTTAGTCATCAAAGAAAGATGATGGACAGATGCTTTGCATTGCACTTACTTGTCAATAGGCCTCCCCACCACAGCCAGTCTCTCAGGTAACCATGACCTCCTTCAGCTAAACAGACAAGCATTTTCGCATATTCAGTTTGTGCTGCTGGTGATTTATTCATTTATTTGCTAAGCACAAACCAGTTTCAACCAACTTCAGCATTGTAGTTCAGTCAAGTCAAATAATTAGCGTTAAATCCAAACACCCTCATAAACCAAAACCAGTCATTTAACATTCCTAATATTAAAATCTAAGCATCTAAAAAGTTTTTTTCATCAGAATTTGATTGCACTTTTGAAGTCTTTGTGTTATGTAAATACTGATGTAAATGACTCTACCTGCTCTCGTCTCTCCAGTACTGGCCAAACGCAGCAACGCCTTCTTCTTCAGGATAATGCTTCCTCCTATAAGAAAAGCTGAGAGCACGGCCAGCGTCAAGCCTGTCCAAAAATTGTAGTTGCTCCATTTGTTAATTGTGAGAACTGCTGTGTTGACCGTAGAGTTTGTATTGGAGTTATCAACGCTAAAAGACGTGTTGCTAACACCCGGGTCAAACACACAAACAGAAGCGGACGTGGGACAGAAGATCCTTATTACTGAACCTGATCACGAGAACAAAGAGGAACAATGCGTTACAACAATGGGTTACATTACCATAGTATATGTTTAGGGTAAAATGCCAACAAAATTGTTTAAAACAAATAATTGGCATACATAAAAATTGCTTATTCAAATTAAAGACATATAGAAAAAAAAACAGCTGAATCAACATTGCTAAAGCAGCACCATTTCATCACTGACAGCATGGCAAGAAAGGGCAATGAACTCATCACTACACACAGCCATTTTGTTACTTTATAATAAATATATATCCATTATATAAATGATTTATTACAGAATTTTGGTTTGTTTGTTAAGGTTAATAAAATATATTACAACAGCTGGGCAACTTGGTATAAGCTTAAACAACTAATTTTAATAATAATCATCATTATTCATGGCAAGCAGTTCATTTCTAAAGCATCTACTTTTATAAATCACCTTTTAAAGATAGTTTACACAACCTAGTGTTTTTTTAAGGGAACAATGCAACCAAAGGTAGAGGCATAAACAATGATCTGTCATTGACTGAAAGACTGACATCATTCAATAAGGAATGTTTGTTCTTTAAACAAATATCTTATGTTAATAAACATGATGTCATTCATATCCTTTCCAAAGACGAGCAGAAACTAATAATTACTATAACATGCAACAATTACAAATAACCAGCCAACATGCACAAAACACACAAACATATTAAAACCATATTGTTACACACAAACATATTAAAACCATATTAAGTTATAGCTAGTCTCTCTTACTGACGTTAAAAAAACAACAACAAACAACTCTTACCATTGATACATGAATCGGATGGCAGGTGTATGTCTTTCATTATGTCGCCCACTTATTTACACGACAAATTAAAACTGATCGAAATGAAGCCATTTAAAAACGAAACATTTTGTATTAGAATAAACTACGAGGTAAACATGTTTCTTTCGGACTTCGCCTCGGTTTATTTGAATGTGCCAGAATACGCGTTCTGCGTCGCGACCAACCCGCGCGTAACTACAGAGCACGAAATAACCACAGCGGAGGAAAACACGACACCTGAGATGAGCCACGAGCAAAGCAGGTATCCTGCCACGCCCAAACACCCGTGCCTGGGTGACAGGGGCATGCGTAATAACGAGCATTCAGTTACCAATAGAGATACACAGTAACGAGCTTCCTCGTAATACCATTAGCAGAACTCAAACACACCTTGAACTTCCTATTTAAACATGACTTTTATTTTGATTGATGGGGGAGGACGTGGTTTTACTGTTAAAACTACATTTTACAACATGAAATATTATTGTAGGATAGCTAGCAATGAGAGTTATATAAGCCTACAAAGATCCCTATAGGTCTATTATATATACACTCAAATGTGAGCTTGTTTGTATAGTAATCTCAGAACAGCAGATAGGGTAGGCCTGCTGCTTTGGTATTAGCTGACAGTTTCTCCAGAAAGCAGGAGAACCAGTTTGGCTTATAACGGGTTTGATCAGAGATAAAGAAGAAAGACATGCTTATACGCCTGTAAAGTTTTATTAATCTTAAAGAGACAGTTCAGCAGGCTTACTATGATTTGATCACTGCATTGGCTTATGCTCATGAAACTTTAATCTCCCTCAGTGCTATTCGATATGTTGTTGTTGTTGTTGTTTTGCATTTGGAGAAGGATCGTGATGTGCTGCATACTTCCCTGAGAAAGGAGAACTTTGACACACGTCAGTTGTTGTATATCAATTTGAACATTTTTTGTCACTTCAACATTTCAGTAACATTACCTGTTCAAACTAGATTGGTAAGCAGTAATTCTGTTGCGCTCAGGTGTGTCAAAATGAATAAAAATTGAGCACCTGGGGCCATCGCAGAACACCTGGAGACTGGTAACCTAGAGCAAGTGTGCTCAAACAAAACACCCTTGACACTGACTGCATAAGCACAGTAATATGTAATGTATAGTAACTAGGTTTCCTTCATGAAATGTCCAGAATTTTTTAGATCAGGACTCTGGGAGAGCCATTTCATTATTTAATATAATAATATAATATTTATAATATAATATAATATTTATATATATATATAAGAACTGCTTTCCCATCATGCAGTGTGACAGGAGTAACTGTCCTGTATGAAAACTAGTCTGATTGGTAGATCCTTGCAGGTAAGGAACCGTATGTTAGTGAAGGAGGTTCTGATAAACATTCACTCTGCCGTGTGGCCCAACTACTCCTCTAGAAACCATCCTCCAAACCATGACACTTCCACCTCCACCTTTCTCTGACTTCCTGTGCGCTTTCAGTTTTTTCTCAGTCTGACACAAAACAAAGTGTTTCCCAATAAACCCAAATAAATTAAATAAAACCAGTTCTCCTCTCTCTACACAACATACTCCTCAGCAAAGGTGAGCGTAGCCTTTTGATTCTTCCTGTTGATGAGAGGCCTAGTCACTGCAGACTGTGCTTTCTGTCCGACTTATCTTTTCAGTGTTCATTTGGCAAGCAATTCCAGCTGCAGTATTGAACCGATTCTCTGCATTGTGCTGTCCTCTCGTGCATTTGTACTGCATGGACAACCAGCCTTTTGGGGGGGATTTAAACGAGTTAGTGACATTGTAAACCTAAACCTTCAAGAACTCACAGCTTTGGAATGACCAGCTTCTCTTGCAGTGTCCTTCATCTGGACAACCTCTTTTCACAGAGTTTAAGTCACCTCAGAGCAGCCCACCATTTTACAATCTGAATGCTGTCGGTTAAATACGGTTTGTCATTTAGTTAGAGAAATGAACACCAGGTACAATATTAAAACCAATAATTTGGAAGAAGTGTTCTCTGATTTCATAGCATCTCTTATTTTTGTAGTAAACAATGATTTAAACATTAAGTTACATAAATCTTGAGACCTAAAAAAACAAAAAGCACACTAAATACAGGACAATTCTATAAATGTCCAGCTGATGTCACTGCAGGCTAATAAACACAAAACACAGCTTCAGCTCTGCTATTCAACTGCTGTCGAAAAGAAAATCATCTGAGGTCGAACCAAGTGATAAAGTTGGCTTCTTGTTGACAGATTTTCTTTAAACTATTTATTTTAAAGGTCACACGGGGTGGAATAGGACTTTTGTTTTGTCCATTTAAACAAAATCTCCCATGTGATTGAATGGATAAAAGAAAGCTGAAAGACATTATACATTTATTAGAATCCAGACAGGGGATAAAGAGAGTCAAATAAACAATGCTGTTAGAGTTAAAAGGGTCAGCACAGTTCAGTTTCGTTCTTGGCTAGATTCTATCAAATCAATAGTCCTACTGACGGATGCTTGAGCCTATAAACCTTTCAGTCAACAACCAACACAATCATGTGATGTAGTTATCAATGTGTCGTCTCGACATACCTTTCCCATCCTGCCCATGCTCATGCAAATGTCAGATTAGCCAACTGAAAGAGAGATGAGAATGGAAAACATGTCACTCATAGCAATACACTGTTTTAATTTGTCTCTGTGCTTTCTATGGCTTTTGTTCAGTGTGTGCGTTGCACTAATTACCATGATCATTCAAAACAGAGCGCTACTCTTGCTTGCTGCCTCCCACACAAGCTCTGCAAAAACAATTCACACAGCCACACAGAGAGCTGATGTTGTTCCCCAGCACAGCTACTCTTTTATAGGACAGATAGGTAGTAAACATAATTTCAATAACAGAACAGCACTTGGATGAGGTTATTATTAGCAGGTCAGATGGCGATGTCAATCAGCACAAATTAACATCATTAATGACAAGGCCACTGCCAGATTATGGTCATCATATTTGTCATAGATATCAGACTTCAGCGTGCATGTCATCCATTGAAGGTCTGATGTCTGTAGGTGAGGTTATTATGCATGTATAAACCCCTTCTTGCCTTTGTGCTTGTGAATTGCATGCACCTCGTGTTAGATTTTATAATTAAGTCTTTTCTCTTTAAAGGCAATGCTTCCAGAGTGATTCTTAGTAAACACACTGGACACTTTTATAGTAGTAGTCATGTTTTTATTTTAGCTAAGCTCCCATTAAAACCTTTCGAAAGCCAATCTGCTTGTTTGAATATGAAAGAGGGAGAAGTAAATGATGTGAATAACAGCTTACGGACAGAAGTTAGTAACAATGATGCACTTTCCCAAGTTAAGGCATGGATGTGCTAGGGTTGGCATGGCAACTGTTTTAGGATAACTGAAAAAAAATGGTGTGTTTTTTTTTGGCTTACAGAATGTTCTCAGTGAGGTTTCAGTCAGATCTGACTTTGTTGCTGCATCTTTTCATTTATTAAACCATGAAATGTTGCCATAGCTTTTATACAAATTATATGCAACTCAGATAAAATGATTTTTAATAACTTAATTGCCATCTGTGCCAATAGCCTCATAGGCCGTTGTGGAATAGATGTCCCAAGTTCGAATCTCGTAGTCAAACCTGTTCATTAGAAGTAATTGTGGCAACATAATGTATAAGGATTTTTCTTCTTGGCATAATCTTGTTATTTCAAATACAAGCAATTTTACTATAAAATGTAATATTATAATTTTCAGTTAAAGTGAGGAACAAGAAAAATTATAAATAGCAGATCACAAAAGACTGAGGCTGAAAATGAGAAGTAACAGCCATTTAAAAAGAGATCAAACATTTTGTACTTATCTCTCAGGATCTCTTCTGTTTTGCAAACAGTGATTCATTCTGCTGCGGTATGTGTTCAGTTTACATTAGCCAAATTATTTCTGGCCTGTAGCTCTAAGTATTCATAAGTTGTCTTTCCAAAAACATCTGAATGTTGGTAACCAAACAATTGCTGGGAACCATTGGCTTCTATTGTATTTTTTCCATATGGGAGTCAATGGCTACCAGCAACTGTTCGGTTACCAATATTCTGCAAATTCCAAATATCTTCTTTTGTGTTCAACAGAAGGAAGTCACTCGTACATTTTGTAAAGGGTTTTACATTTTGGAGAAGCTACCCCTTTAACATCATCGAACGGAACTAGGTTTTAAATTTAGGCACCTCAATATAACCCTAAATACAAAACTTCTCAGATTCAGCTCTCAGAGATGAATGTATACCTGTAGGCACACGATTAGCCGAGTTCAGATAGTGCTGGATTTCTGAACACTTTGCAAATGCATGAAAGCCTCTGGCACTTTCTATGTCTTGTGCATGAGCTATTTTTCTGCTGGAAGTGAGTGAGTGAGTGAGTGAAAGGCCAGGCCTATGGGGGAAACAGAAGGAAGAGAACAAATGTGGCATTTATCGAGATCAATACAGCACTCTGAGAGCCAACAGAGCTCAAACAAGATGTTCTGGATCAGTGCAGCTCAGTCGTGGACATGAATTCATCTGATGAGAAGAAACAGAAGAGGTAGACGGAAAAAGACCAGATCTAGTATCATTCATTCTTAAAACAAAGGCAAATGTCAGCTAGTTAAGAACAGAAAGCAACAAAGTGAACAGACATGTTATGTCAACAAGCAGGAAACCAAAATCGTTCAGTAAGAAAAAGTTTATTTCTGATGCTCCTTGTCAACACGTTGATTTCTTGCTGTTACATCTTGCTGCTGTTTTTAAAAGGTATTTTGTGAGGTGAATGTGAAAAATGGGAGATTTAAGGGCTGAAGTATATAGAGCTGTTGAGTTTTGCTGATTAAATAAAATAAGCAATAATCAAATTAACACAATGCTGAAAAACAGAAAACTTCCTCAGACAGATTGACAAGTGCTTGTTGAATCTTATTAAAAAACAATATACTGACTTACTGACAATATATAAATCACACTGTGCAATGTTTAAAAATGTCATGCCACAATAATTAATTAATTAATTTTAAATGAGATTTTGTCAGGATACAGTATGTGATTAATTTGACTAATTAATCAGTATATCGTGATTCATTCGATTAAAATGTTTAATCGATTGACAGCCCTGTTTAAGACTACAAGTGCAAAACCAACCAAAGAAACATCTAAATACAGAATTTCACTTTAAATACAAGACCAGAAATAATTCAAAATATAGTAAACGAAACGAAGAACCCATCGAATGGAAAACAAAGGCCACAAAGCACCGTTTTGTCAGCACAAATGTTCCATGTTATGATTGATTCTTTCAATTTGTACAAATGGAATCGGCAATAAAAAGGACAGACGATGTAAGAACCGCTGAAGGTCCAGTGGCAAAGTATTGAGGAAGGGTACAAACAGAGAAAAGCTCACCGATGAGAGAAAGTTCTCCTGAATGGCTGAATGAAGATCTTGTGCTTAGAGTATTGACATTCAGTTTTACCTCTGTGCTCGTTTATAGTTTCTGATGAGTTCATCTCTTCCATTGTGATCTTCCACCTCACATGTGCTTGAATCAGTCTGGTAGAGAAGCACAAGGCCAGATGTGGCACCTTGAAATTCAAAAAGCAAGTCTCAGTTTAAGATTCAATAGCTTTGAATATCATCATCAGTTACTGACATCATTTGGTGCCTGTCTATGTATCCAAAAGTGGGTTCATTTTATTACAGCATAAAGCAACGACTGAAGCAAACAAGCCATCGCCACCAAGCTTTGTTCCTCTCAAATGGACTGCTATAGTCAGGCTATTAAATCACCCTATTAATCTCACAGCATGAGCAATTTACATTGTTGTCCGTGAGTCAGCTATTAGGCAGATTTCCATAAAAAAACTTTTCATGGAATTGGTGTTTACACAACAATATTAACTGTTATTACAATGACAATATTACAAACATACATTTTAGGGCTTCTAAGATGGCGTTCTTCTGGGTGCTCATGCTGCCCTTGAATTTGTTGATACGGACCTCATTAGTGGTTGAGTGTGGGAATGATGTACTATACATATCATCAGCTACTTCAACAGAAAAATGTCATGTAAATCAAGAAAGCAAGACAGAATGGATGTGGCAAAACAGTAACAAAACATGGATCTGCGTAGCCTGTACTCGGTTTTCTCTCTCTATGACGTCTTTAATTCTCAGACTCTATTGAGCAGCATGGACGGGAAAAGCGGTGATTGATCCAAAGTGTTGGTAAGTGAAGGGTGAGACTGTGAGCTACAGCAGTAACAATGACAGGACTGGTAATCAGCCTCTTCGAACCTATAGAAGAACTCACCTTCCCTAGAGAGGCTTGCCAATCAAACCGGTTGGAAAGGAAGACATTTGTAGACTGTGCAATGAAGCTGACACACTGATGTAGCACACTTCCTAGCTTTTCGTGGGACGACATCAAACAAACATTTCATACAGAATTGTTTCTTAAAGGTGAAATGTATAACTTTTCAATGTTAAAAGGATAGTTATTCCAAAAATTTCAATTCTCTCATTATTTGCTCATCATTGAAAACATTTATAGTTTTGAGTCCATTGACTTGCATTATATGACTGACAGACTTTGAGTTAAACAGAACATGTTCTACAGAAGGAACAAAGTCCAAAATTTTGGTCGCACTGGGGGTAAGCAGATAAACATCAAATTTTCGTTTTTGGGTAAACTATCCCTTTAACTCGAAGTCTGTATAGTAAGCACTTAATAGTGCACATCTTATAACTTTGAGATTAGTACAGGACTAATTGTCCAACCAATGGCAGACAGAGCTCACTATTTTTGTCCAATTTGAAATTACACACGTCCCCTTTTAAGCAACAGTTCACGCAAAAAGGGAAATTTGCTTTTTAAAACAGATTTAAAGAAATTGTGCATTACATCACCTGCCCACCAATGGATCCTCTGCAGTGAATGGGTGCCATCAGAATGAGAATTAATTACAAACACAGAGCGTGTTGCTTCACAAGACATTAAATGATGGACTGAAGTCATGTGGATTACTTGTGAATTACTGAGATGTTTTTATCAGCTGTTTGGACTCTCATTTTGACAGCACCCATTCACGTTGATGCAAATGGTGCAATGCAAAATTTGAATTAAATTTGTTTCCATGTCAGACAGCAAATTTTCTTTTTTCTGTGAGCTATTACTTTAACTATTTAATAAATAATGATGTAATTATGTTCAAAGTATACTTTGGCCAAAAATGTTCTTCAAACAGAGATGTGTGTCAACAATGTATCATAAGGCAGATGAAAAGAATAAAATGAGCACAATTGGAAATTGTGATTTGGGGGGAAACGCAGTTCAATTATCAGTATTCTATGAGTATTTTGTCAGTTTTGTCAAAAATGATGGTTCATACAAAAACACCTCACGCATAGTCTCCTTATTGCACCGGAGAAGTTCCAAAAAACAAACACACATCTTAATATTAGAAAAGTGATTTTCCTCCCTCATCTAATTTGATTTGGAGCCCAGAGTGTTTCCATGAATCCATTTGGCAGTACTTCAGTGGCAGGTGAGCGGTACGCTGCAGTGTCTCTCATGTCCTCTCCCACTCTTTCCATTAGTCTCCTGATGTCCCCTGATCTCCGAAAGGCTGATGGCTGATTACATCCCAGTGGTGCTGAGGCCCATGGCAGCTGCCTGGCCCATACATGGCAGAGTCTGTGCCGTTTTGGGGAAGTCATGGGCCATCACGCGTCCGTTCTCACCTCCGCTGCCCATCCTAGTCAGCGTGGAGCTGAGCATGGCCGCATCAATGATTTGCTAGGAGAAAGGCAACACAAAAAAGCTGCTCAGACAGCACACTGCGCAGGCATTGCAGCACAAACTGCAAAGCGGTACACATGGGGTGCAGTTTTGAAGTCGGCTGACTGTTCGCGCCAGCTCTGACCTCAATTACGTATAAACACATTTCATTTGATCTGAGGATTTGCTCCAGCCATTGTGGGCAATGATTCATGATAAGAAATGGTGAAAAATAACAGCCATCAAGTGCGGCAATGATGAGACCAGTGCCACACTAACTCGGAGCCACTCTCTCATGTAGCAATTTTACATAATGAAACCCTGTAGGCTTGAAACTGGAGCTAATGATGTGGATGTTGGCTTGTACATCCTTGACGAATAAATGATTTAAATCCAGCACACTTCAGTGGATTGCTGGGGATTATGTTGCTCGGGCTGATGCAGACTAATTGGCCTTCTAGCAACAACGATTTGTTGCTGTGATATTCTAAATGTGGCTGTTCTGTGATTGTAATGTCACTGAAAGAATGAAGAGAGAAGTGGCATGTCGCTGAAGAAGAGGGTGTGACACAAAATACTTGGTAAAAATATTTAGCGCTGTTACATGTTAAGGAATAGTTCACGCAAAAATGAACATCTGCTAAATATTTACTAACCCCTCAGTCTATCAAAGATGTAATTAGATTCTACAAAATTTAGCATTACAACACTTGCTCACTGTGTAGTGAATGGGTGCCATCAGAATGACAGTTTAAACAGCTGATAAAACATCAATAATTAGCATAACTCAAATCCGCCAGTTAACTGTGAAGAAAAAAGCTGTGTGTTTATAACAAAAAATCTATATGAACATTTTTAACTTGAGTTAACATCAATAACTTCGGTGTTATTGAGAAAAGTCATTTTTTGTGAATCAGGAGAGAAATACATACAGATCTAGCACTGTTTATAAGTGAAAACAAAAATTCCAGTGGATTTTAATGCAAAAGGACAACAGTTGATAGATTTTATAACACTTTATTTAGATGTTTTTATCAGCTGTGTGGACTCTCATTCTGACGGCACCCATTCACTCCAGAGGATCCACAAGTGAGCAAGTGATCTAAAGCTAAATTTCTGATAAATATTCTGATAAATATTTATCATGAATTTAAGTTCATCTACATCTTGGATGGCGAGGTGAGTAAATGTTCCACGTTTATTTTTGGGTGACTTATTACAAAAAATGACAATTTTGTTATTATTAACCCTCATGTTTTACTGAACCTGTATGGCTTTTTTTCTTCTGCAGAACATGTATGTTTTTGTCCATAAATTAACTTGATACAAAAACAACACTATACCACACTGACAATAATTTTTGCATTTTCCACAGAACGTAAAAGGTCTATTTTGATACGTCCCATGCCCAAGTGTCCTGTTTTGGATTCATGTCAACACATAAAAGCAAACTGTACCATAGCCATTTCATGTGCAAAGTAATCATGATAATCTTTTACATTTAAAAATTGCTGTCCCTGGATGCTGTCAGAAAAATATATTTAGGAAACACAATGTGTTTCATAAGCCATGTCTTAAAAATTACTTAGATTTGCCTTAAATGAAAATTATGAGTCACCACATGGGTTTGTGAGTAATTAAATCTATATAAGTCACTGTATTCTTCTTAATTTTGTAAGCGTTCTAGAGAAATGCGCTCCAGGATTAGAGAGAGGCGCAGTGGGTGGTATGATGTTTACACCCACCCACAATTACCTCTTAAATGCCAACACGTTCCTCTGCCAGATCCCCCAGAGGAAGTGAGGTCAGTATATGATAGCAGTTATAAAACATTATATGTGCCAAACACAAAGCCCATAATTAAATATGGATGGATCTAAATATTGCACTATACTGGGCTGTAGATGCAGAACGGGGTGGATTATCATGGTTTTTACATACCTTCATCCTTCGAGACTCAATTCTTGATTTATAACAGAACTCAACCAGGGCCACCAGCATGGCCAGCCCGAGCCCACCAATCAGAATGTAGAAAACTCCAGCCACATTACTGAGGCTCAGAGCGCTGGTCTTATCCTGCAGAGCAGAGACGACAATCAAACACTCGCACTGAGATCTGTCACACAAACACATCTACAGCAGAGCAACAAACATACTCTTTCTATCACAGCTACTCACAAAATGATATTTACAGATCTAAGACATAATGCACACATAACCAAAAGCTAGATACTTATTCATTCACTATATATTTAAACTGACAACTCATAATATTCATACTGTCGCAGTATGTAAAATGGCTCTGCAATAAAAATTAAAAAAACTACCTAAATCATGCAAATGCATGCTTCAGTTGCAAGCTTGGAACAAACATCAATCTTTCAGTAAATTCTGGCTGTCTCTGCATAGTGGTTTAATGTTTAACAAAGCATTATAAATCAAAAAAAATTATCTTGTATAAAAAATGGTCAAATCAATAAAACTCCCTTTTTACATTTTAACTACATCTATACCTCTACATAAAATATATAGTGCTTTATTTAAACCATGCAGGTACAGTGGTGGCAAACAATTATTACAACAATAGTATTTTCACAAGCTAAAGATGGTTTTCTGTAGTGTGCCAGTAGGAAATATAACTTTACATTTTCAAGCACTGATTTTGCCTTTAATCCTAATAATCCATTGAGATTTTTGTTTGCGCTAACAACAGACAGAGATCTGATCTCATTATCATCCAGTCCATCTTAAAAGACATGAAGAAACTGAGACAGAATAAATCCAGAAGAACTGTGGCAAAGTCTCCAAGATGCTTCAAGAAACCTACCTGCAAAGCTACAGTACTGCTGTAAAATGAGCATGCTGAATCTTTATCAATTAACTTCTATTAACTAAATTAAATCACCAATTGGTGTGACCATCCTTTGTGTTTAAAGCTGCTTTTGCACAGTTTTTTAGCTAGCTTTCCAGGTAGGTTTCTTAAAGCATCTACAAACAAATCTAACCATGCAGGTCTTGTTTATAAAAAACTACAGCAAAAAAAGCAAGAAAGAACTGACTTCAAATCATTTTTAGCTGGTGAAAATACATTCATTTTGGCCACCGCTGTATGTGACTATGCAGGTCTTGTTTATGAAATTTCTTGATTCTGTGTTTTAGGGTTTCTCATCCAAAGGTCATAACTGAGAGCCTTTGGCATCTCTCTCTGTCTCTGGTGGCAGAGACGTCATGTCAGGGGTGGTGGGAGTCAATGACATGCATCTGTTTGGCGATCGTATTGAGGTCTCATCCATTGGCATGCACATTGTCTTTGGACAGAGACAGCATTGAAGGACTCTTAAGGGGAAGAGCAATCCAGTTAGAGGGCATTTCATGGCAACACTTTTCTCTCCAGACTGCCATTTACTCATGCTGAGATAGATGGATAGCTTTAGGTTTTATATGTCGCTGTTGTTAAGAGGAGGAGTTTAGGAGACAGCTGATACCATGAAGAGTAAATAACACCGAACAACTGCTACAACTGCTATATTTTCATACTAGTTTGTTTTGGCTTTTAAAATGATATTGATTATATACAAATACACTGTCCATAAAACGTGTTGATAAAATTTAGCTAGAATACAAGGTCTTTGTTTTTACTTCTATAAATTCATGCATAAATTCAACAGGCTAACTAAATGTAGTTAATATGCATCTGAAATTGGCATAATTCAAAACAATATATAAACAATATAACAGTATAGGTTAATATTCATAATCCTCTTCTTCATGTATTAATCTTATTAACAGTTTTAACTTCTAAGATGTATTTCAAATGTAAAAATAAATATTATTGATGTACTTAAAAACAAATGATTAAATCCAACTGTGGTGATGATTTAAAACAATTACAAAACACTGAATTTTAATAGACTTTTATATACTGTATTAATGCAAACATTTATAAACTTGTATGTTATATTTTATATAAACTAGGTAACACTTGACTCACAGCCTTTATGTATAACACATTATAAAAGTATTTTTAATGCATTAATTATGGCTTATAATGCAGCTAATAATGCATTTCAGGATCTCATGAATAAAGGTGATCACATTTATAATAAATTATAACACTTATATATTTATTGTTACACCTTTTAAATTGTATACTGCATTAAAACATGACAAAGAAACCTTACAATGCATTTAGTTGCTATTATTTGTGAAAAAATATAATATTATATTAAAAGCTGAATCTAGAGATTTTTGCAAACCCAAGACTTTTATCCTCAAACTTTAATCCTTAAGTGCGTGAATTTATTGATGAATGCATGATTTACGATTGGAGAGGTTTGCATTTAAGTTTTATGCACAAATACATACGGACGCAGTGAATGAGAACTAATGAGCGAGAAAAGCTCAATAATTTGTAAAAGCGGCAAGCGAAGATCCAAGTGCCCATGCAGAAGCACTGAAGTGAGTGAAGAAAAAAAACACATTGCCTATTTCTATAAATACACCACAAGCATCACGTCTATTTTGTAATGTGGGAAGTAATAAGGGCCAGACAGCAACACGATGACAGAGCGCACAAGTCTCTGGGTAAATGGCAGATTGGAGACAGAGCGTTGGCTGTGGCGCGTGTCTGAGAGAGAAGAGGACAGGGCCTTTACTAAAGCGCTAAAGCTGGATCTCTAAGTGAGGGAAAGGACCAATGAGTGAACTGACCTTTCTGGCGGAGTCCTTGCTTCCACACTCTCCCTTATCGTACCACCATTTGTTTTTCAGTTTGTCTAAGACGGCTTGCTCATTGAGTTTCAACACCGCTAGGTTTACGGGGATTCTTCAACCAGGAAAATAACATAAATAACATTACCCATGTTATCTTATGTTATTCAGCATTTAAGTAAACATACACCCATAATTATGTTTTGATGTGTTCTAAATGTCTACAGATAAATAGAAAAGAAAAGAAAAACAGGAAAAAAAAGAAAGAACAGCACAGTCACAGAGTTTGAAAACTGTCACTGCCAAAGTGATATGCATTAATACTCCATCTAGCTTTGTGACCTTTCTCCCTACGGCAAGATGTGTATTACTATATCACTTTGGGTAACCGGCAAGAGATCGGAAACGCTCGGATTTGCACAATTTCAAATTTGATGGCTATAATTGACCGCCAATCATTTAACCGTCCCAATTTCATTATACAAACCACATCGGGTAGGAATATTTTCAATTAGCGAACAATAGCAGCCGAGGTGTTCGTTAACTGGAGTTGCCGGTTACCCCCCCAAGGTTGGTGGTTACCCGCTGGATAGCTCATATTGGGGCTGACCTTGGAATCACCTCCTCCGCTGCCACACTCTCCCTTGTCGTACCACCATTTGTTTTTCAATTTGTCCAACAGGCCCTGCTCGTTCAGTTTTAACACTGCCAGGTTTACTGGGTTTCTTGAAATGATAATAAAATAAGCTGGGTCAGCATTGGTGATATGATACGGCGAGGCAGAGGTTGTGTCAAATAAAAGTGAGTCTATTAAGTCGTAGAGGAAGTGAACAGAACATAAAACTGATCTGACTGTGTGCCTGGCTCTGCTGGGCTTGTTGATGTAATATTAGTTGTCTTGTGTTGCGCTAAAGTGTAAAAAAAAAAAAAAAAAATGTACTGTGACCAAATTATGAGAGATTTTACCAAGCGAGACCCGGATTGTGAGCGAGGAAACAGGACGAATTAGCAATGCTCTGGATTTAAAGCCTTTGTCAGAGCATGGTCCGGTAAGAGGATTCCCAGATTAAGTCAATATTTCTGTAGATTAGCTCTGGATAATCTATTATGCTGTGGTTGGGGTTAAAGGACACTGCATGTTCTGTATTTTGGGAATTCCACCACTGCAATCAAACCCAGAGCGTTCTTAATACGGCCCATTCTCACTTGTGAGGCACCTGTCTCGGTAAAATACCTGACTTCTTTCTGCACCCCGAGAGACTGGGGGAGAAAGAGGCCGGTGTGTTTATGGATGACTAAAACAAAGCCAGACTTCATCCATGAACATTAATCTGAAATCTGCAGGGTACACAAGACAACAAGGATGTCAGGAAGGATAATGATGGGTTAGACCATCTCAGCATCTAAAATGGAGCACATGAGAGGAGATTTTAAGAGAAGGATGGTGAAAACGTTAATGGTCTGATTTATGCTTACTAGCTCTAGACTGGTACTGCTCTGTTTTCTAGAAGTAAAAAGTTCAGTTTAATAGAATTGCCTTTAATATCTGTGTGTGCCTCATTTTTGTTAAATTAATATGTACAGGATGCATTAATAAACAAAAAAATTCACAATAACTCACAGAAATATTAAACGTTTTTCAGCATTGATAATAAAAAATCTTTCATAAGCACTAAATCATCTTGTTAGATCATTTATGAAGGATCATGTGACACTGAAACTGAAGCTTCTTGTATCACAAAATAGAAGATATTTCAAAATATTACTGATTTTTTTTTTGCATTTTTATCAAATAGCATTTGTGAGCAATGATCAATTGTTAAATGTAGTCTCCTATAGTCTGTGTCTGTTACAGACACAACTCTCTTATTCAACTCAGATTCAGCATTTAAAGAAAAACACAATAAGCTTTGTTGGCTGTTGTGCTCAGAATGCTTTGCAAGGATTTGTTCTTTGATTCATGTATAAAGGTTATAAGGAAAAGAAAAATACTGAAAAGCATATAGTCAATGTAGTGAGATGCAAAAATACGAGACATGGTATTTCCACATAAACATTAAAAATGTTTGACTTGATGGAATTTTAAGACGCAAGAGTACAAATTTGCTGATGAGAGTTGATGGTACAGAACATAAACACACACAATCATAACTATTTCCAGTCAGCACAAAATGAGAGGTTACAGAGGAGATGCTTCTTTTAAAAATGATAAGCTCAAACTTTATAGCAAAGGCAAAGTCTAATTTAACTTTAGGTAATTTAACATTAATAATGCATCGATTTAATAAAAAAAACTTTAAATAATAAATCATGAAAAAGATCTAATATATATTTATAATATGCATCTAAATTACTTTTAAAGCTGAAGTGTGCTTTTTTGACATTAAATGGATACTTCTTTGGATACATAAATTCTCCTAACCCAGTTTAACATGCAGGATAACCCCTACAAACTTCAGCTGCATGTATGTCTAATGCTCTCACTTCTCCAGTGTAAACTCTCAGACTTTTCTTGAATCATAATCAGTCAGAAAAGAACATGTTTCTGAGCTATTAGGAGGCTTAGATGTACCTCAGGGCGGATCCTTTGGGTGTAGCTACCCCATAGCCTTTTGAGTCCAGGTTTCCTCCCACCTTCATGGTGTCGCATGGTTTGCGCTGCTCAATGTACTCGTTCATTGTGGACTCCAGCAGATAAGCATACTTCCCTTTGGACTTCCTCACGCGTACCACACCTTCGTCTGTCGTCTTCACAAACACAGAAGGCTCTGCAGACTTCATGTACGACCACATCTTCTCAAACACTGCGATTTTCGATCTCTGAGGATGGATAAGATAAAGTCAGACTGATCAAAAGTGACATTTATAAAGTTACGAAAGATTTCTATTTTAAAAAAATTATCCTGAAATAAGTGTATATTGCTATCTACTAATATGCATGTTTTTTTAGGTACAAAGCTAAGGCACAATCTATGAGGGTACCGATAAAAGTAACATTTGTTGCACAGATTGAAGAACTCTTACCCTGAAGAACTCTTTGGTGGATCCTCCATCGAGAGTCCCATAGGCAATCTCTGTTTGCTTAGCCAGATCCTCGGCACTCTCGATGGGTGACACCATCCTTTCCACAGTGAGGAAGGCAGCCAGGTTGGCTGTGTAGGAGGAGATGATAATCAGAGTGAAGAACCACCACACACCTCCAACTATACGACCAGAGAGAGATCTGTGGGGGGAAAGTACACAGGTGGTTAACAGCCTAACATATTATAGCGATCTCTATCAAATTAAACTCATAATGAAGAGTCCCATTTTTAATATGGTTTTAATTCCTAACTGTGCACAAAGTGGAAAGATAACGATTAATTAATAAATTCATTACTTTATCAGCAGGCATATATGATGAAGAAAGGGCTCCTTAATGGTTGATATAGTTATAAATCAGATCCTGATCAGGGTTTAAATAAATGCAACGCCATTTTCAGCCTCTGTACTGCAGAATTTAATTATCATCAAAATGTCTTAAACATCACTTTTATGAGCTTAATAAAAGACTGCAAGACTCCTGCAGTTATAATAAACATTTTTTAAATATACTGTAAAATTGTGTTGCTTTCCTTAAAAGACCTGCTGGATGCATAAGCTACAGTTATACACACACATACTCAGAAAATAGCATTTTTTTAGGCACATTTCAGAAATTAGAAGCAGTTTATGAGAGCTGCTGGTATGCAAGAATGATTCCAAGTATTTTAAAAAACATGCCAAAGAAATGCAGAATGTTTTTGGATATATTCAATGGTGCAATAACATCAACCTCAAAAGTGATTTAAATGGAGAAAACAGCTTGTTCTAATGGATTCAAGTAATGCACAAGTCAGCATTTTTAAGCTGAGTCAATGAAACATGGAAAGAAAAAGCCACCCTGAAATTGTAAGACAAAAAGAACTTGCTTGTGTAAATAATAATAATAAAAAATTATGGCATAACCCTGTTTCTGTCCAGAAGACATGGCCTGGTTTGATCTGTGATCTCTCAATACATGTCTATTGATATCAGTGCCTCAAACATTTAAAACCTACTTCAGCGTTCCCTTTGAACGAAAGTCTGAAATTTAATCAAAGACTCTGTTCTGCAGAGTTTGCACTAAAGTTCTACTCTCCAATTCAAGCTGCGCACAATTCCACCCTTTTTCACTTTCAAGGGAAATATATTCTATTCACAGCTTCCAATGATATTATCAGTTATATTAAAGGGGCCAATAAACCACTTCGAAATTTAAAGGGAAGCCAAATGTCCTGCATTATAAAAGGGCTGTTGTTGGAACATTGTCGGAATGTTAATACCTGTCAGATATTGAATATGAGATAGATCCACAACACAGTTCATGCTACTAATAGAAGTCTACATTATATTGTATTTTCAAATTAAATGCCATTAAGAGAACTTCAATCTACTTCAATTATTTCACACACACTCCTTATCATGTCAAAAATTATCAGGGGAAAAATAAATATATACACTGTTTAAGAGTTTAAAATCTGGTGCTCACTAATTTATTTGATCAAAAATTTTGACTGTCAAATATGATTTGTGTAATTATGTAATTTAAATGAAATTTAAATGTATTTCTTTAATTTCAAACTGAATTTCCAGTATCGTTACTCCAGTCTTCATTATCCCATAATCCTTTAGAAATGATTCTAATATGCTGATTTAGTGCTCAAGAAACATTCACTATTATCAGTGCTAAAAACTGCTACTTACTGTAATATTTTTGTAGGAACTGTAATACTTTTTAAGGATTTTTTAAAAATATATAATATTTCTTTTTTGTGTGATTTGTATTCTGATTCTGTGTTCTGCATTATGGGAAAAATGTGAAGTATCTTACATCTCTAACAGTAGCTCAAGAGATAACCCAAATTAATGAAAAAGAGGAAAACTCACCGCCTGCCTCACATCAAACTGTCTCTCTCGTTCTGTTGTACACTGCTTATCTTCCTTGTCTCTCTCACCTTTCCTGTCTCCCTATTTTCACGTCCGCTCAGCTGTAAGAAGTGTAATACGAAGTTGACTTCCATTCACTCTGTCAAACTGACAAATGCAGGTGTTTTGTGAGGAACGTCTACATTTGTAACATCCATAAAGTCCATAAACAAAACATTATCACGACAAAAATTTGGATAATTGGATAAGACTGGTTATGTTTGGCTGTGATTGGTTCATGCTATAAATCCCATCTTTTTGTGTTTGTGTGCACTTCAGATTTGTAAATCAGTCTGAATAAACAATACAATGGCATTGGAAGACTAATTTAAAAAGGTAAACAACACACACTTACAGTATATACTGTAACTACCTTGTTACATCAAAATATGACTTGAAATGTCTTATTATTATTTGTGGGACTGATAAATAAATATCAGTGTCTGTGACCAATGTTTACTGAGATTTGATATCTGATTTTTTGAGAAAAAACTATTACAAATTTGTGAATTAGTGAATTTATATTTGATAAAAAAAAAAAACTTCTTCATTCGAGACCACCACGCACCATTACATGTTTTTGATCACAAGCAACCAGCACATTAGAGGAATATCAGCAGTGCAAATGCACTCATGAACACTACAAATGAATTATCAAACTAATCCATAGAATATGGGTCACTCCTGCACTCCAAACATTCTTTCAAACACCCTCGATTAGGTCTCCATGGAGACATGACGACTGTAACAAACTAAAAATAAAAGTCTCCTCGTCGTTCCACATTGTAATGCTGCAAAATGTCTGTTCCATTACAGAAACTTGGATGGCCGCTGTTGGGAACGTTGTGACATGCTGATCGTCTCTAGTGTCACAGTTCTGTTAAACATTTCCAAACACTCGGGATGGCAAGGTCACCTCGACAGTGGGAAAATCCCCGAGCGAGACTTTGCTCCAGGCTTCTATGTATGTGTGTTTGTATTGTGAAATTACACTATTTTGCTTGTGACCTAACTATGTGACCTAAACGTAATGTGTACGTGACCTGCTGGTGTCATTGCGTATGGAAGTGTTTGTAAATGGGATTGTATATTTGTATGGTGGAAAGTGAATCTGGACAAACTGGAAGTGACAGTTGGAGGCCCGCAGGAGTAGGGGGCACCACGGCGCCTGGGTTGAACTGTCATGCTCACTGCAGAGCCTGATGATCTGACCCCGCTCAAACACACACAGAGACACAAAAAAACACACTCCACATTGCAAATAATGCTCCTAGGGCGCACAACATGTATCGCTTCCTCAGGGTTACTACTCGCTCTGTGTAGAAATGAGTGTGTGACTGAGAAACATTCATATCCCGGAGCGCACTTGGATTATTCTTCAGCAGGTGTGAACAGACAGATCATCGGCCTCCAGGCCAATTTAAATCATTGGAAAATTCATCTGGCCTTTATGCGACAGCTTTCCTAGGAGTCACATCTGCACCGTTCCTCATGTGAGCAATCTTCACAACAGTTCAGTGGAGGTCATTTTGTCTAACATAATTGGGTTTTACAGTGGAAAACACCTATGGCTAATAACTTGATTTTCAAAGGCTTCGAGATTTGGCGTACAGTAGCAAAGTTAGCTCCTGCTGGTAGATTTTGTAACTACATCTAGACTAAAATGCATTCAGATTTTACTCTTTGGTTGCAAAAGTTGCCATGTGCTATGATGAAATAAAATGTAGAAAATATAAGACATATAAGTAATATATGAATATCGATAAAATATATATATATATATATACACAAAGAAAGATAGAAAGACAGACAAAATGACAGATACATAGCACTACTTCAAAACAAAACAACAAACCCAGAAAAACTTTCCCCGGAAAGCAGACAGACAGGACCACAGACAGACAAAAAAACAGATAGACAGGACAACAGTGGGTCAACATACAGGACAACATATGCCAGGGTGACAGACAGAAACAGCGATGGACAGACATAATGATATACAGAATGACATATAGGGAGACAGACAGAACACAAATAAAACATACACTATAGAATGCAGGCACGTGCACACATAGACATCAAAGGGGGCTTGAGCACCTGCCTTTTTATTGCTTTTTATTCCTGGAGAGAAAGTGCCCTTTTTACTGGGGTGCTTTTTAATTTTTTTAAAGAATATATAGTCCTGTTTGTGCACAGCTTCCCTGTCAAACAAATATATATATTGAAGAGTAGTATATCTAAATATCAGGTCAGGAGTTGTGAAGCGCCCACCCCGGAAACCAGAAGAATCCGCCTC
>JAUCMT010000051.1:7207625-7224025 GCA_032357475.1 Enteromius thamalakanensis
AAAAAAAAAAAGCGTAATTATGAGTGCCCTTTATTTCACTTGAGCCCCTGCCCCTCAAAATGTCTGTGCACGTCCCTGATAGAATGATAGATAGGCAGAATCATAGGCAGACAGAATAACAGACAGGATGAGAGAAAAAATTATTTACATATTTGCAGGTCACCTGGCATATGAAAAAGTCACATGATCATTGTTTAATGTACTATAACCTCACACATGGCCGTTCACCAGTATAAGTGGCTTTGCTTGCCATTAATGCTTGAATAGAATAACCCCTTATTTACACTGCATACGTCTACACCACACAGCTAGAACTAGTACTTCCTGTTTGCCCTTCAACAGGTGTGTTACTTTATCTTTAATTAAAATAATGTAAGATTCAGTGATGCAGAGCAGAGAAATAAATCACACTAATGAATGAATGACCCAATTAACGCTACACAGCTCAATATGCGTGTCTCAAATAAAGAATTTATGCAGATGAACACGGACGGTTTCTGCTAACAGGTGGCTTTTAGCAGTCGCAGTCTAAAAAGACAGGTCACATAAGCACAGTGTTTACATAGCCTTGCTGCTGCAACACTCAAATGTGCTATGAAACGCTATGGTGCTGATGCTAGTGGACGTGACAGTGATAGTGAATTACATGCATAGTAAACAGTCTGCAATTCCCACTTCTGGGTGAACCACTAAAATAAGAGCAGCAATAGTGGAGTTATTAATTTATATAGCATCAGAGTCGTGTCAGGCTGCTGTGCTTCAGTAATTCTCTGCTCACATTTTGCTGCTTGCTAATCATCTGTGCCATCTCCCCCTGACTTCAGATTACGGCATAGCTCGAACCGAGTTAATTGCTTTGATTGCCCGCACGCTTACAGTAGCTTCTCTATTTGCTATCTGTCTCGAGAGACGTCAAAGAGACTTTGTTTTTGCCACCTTTGTAAGAAATAATGAATTAATGAAATCCCTTCATAAGCACCTCATCAGAAACTAATCAGAGCATCAGAGAGGCTAGATGAGGCAACAGAGTTTTATGAAACATTTGTGCAGATGAGCTGGAGTGAATAACAATGTGAACAGTCAGAGTGGCAGCTCTGGCATTTGTCGAGGACAAACAAGTTTCCTGTCAGAGATAAATACTGTAAGCAGCCTGGTGTCTTCTGTCTGGCCCACACAATCCTCATTACCAAAACACTTTTTTTAAAAAGTGGTTTCTGAAATGGCAGACAAATAGCCTCAAAATCCAAAAAATACCTTTATAAACATCTCGAGGGAATATGAAGAGGTTCAAAGTATTAAGGATAAAAATGCCCACCAACACTCATGAAGACCTCATGCTGAAAGCTGTGCAAATTCATTTTCTCATTTACAGAAAATACTTGCCTATGCACCTTCTAATATGACCACCTGTTCACAATTAAAGTAACTTATTATTATTAAGTAATAAGTATTAAGTACTTATTATTATTATATCCCTTAATTATGGATTTAATGCATTGTTTACATGATCCTGGAGGTCTGGTGTCCCTGCACAGTTTTGCTCCAATCCTAATCAAACACACCTCAACCAGCTAAGGCCTTTAGTATGCAGTTAGGTATTTTTTCCCTGGGTTTTCCAGGGCTGGAGCTAAACTCTGCAGGAGAGTGCCCCTCCAGGATCAATGTTCCCCCCTGCGGTATATCATTTAACAAAATTGCTATAAAAAAAAAAAATAATCATTTGAAGAACTCTATAAAATACACTCTTGGAGGCCATGAAAGACCGGACGTGTTTCCCTATCACTGTCTGAAGGCCTTAGGTAAAAAAAACAAAAAAACAAACATGATGGCTCAGCAAGATGTCAGTTCAATATAGGGCTTCGCAACTATGCAAACCAACTGACCTCCCTCACACACTGCGCCCTATCAAGGACTTTCTAATGATTTCATAATAGCCTCATGCCTGCCCAGAACTTCAGCATTCCTCCTTTAGCTCAAAGGGGAGATGTGATGGAGTTTTCCACGGAAGTCCTCAGCTAACATGCAGAAACACTGTCAGGCTGAGTGCTCTGACGCAGACAATCACATCTGTCATGGAACGCTCTCTGGCAGTGTAATCTAATTTGAGTGTGTTGCTTGCTTCCCTCAAGCCAAGGATATACATGTCCAACCAAAATGTCAAACACTAGCAGAGGAGCCAGCACACCCAGAGGCTCAAGGCCAATCTGCACATAATGAGGCTAGAGGACCCCATAAGGGGTGTCAGCACTAGCCTAACCTATAGTTACACTTCCCTCATGACTAATGCCAACAACAAAAAAACTGAACAAGCGTCAGTGAAGTGCAGTCAAACAGATAGGATGGAAGTTTTAAATTTGTAGTTTAAGAATATTAACAAATATTAATATATGTTAGCAACCATTCACAAAACAATCTTGTATAAATATAATCGTAAAGATAACAAAAGTCTTTTTTTCTGCTTATTATTAATAATTAGTAAGGTAGTTGTTAGGTTTAGGGTAGGATTAGGCATGTAGAATACGGTGATGCAGAATATGTGCTTTATAAGTACTAATACACAGCCAATATGTTAATAATAAGCATGCAAATAAGCAACTAGCTAATAGTGAGCATTGGTCCCTATACTAAAGTGTTGCCTAATATTGCTTTATATTATTTTTATTTATTGTTTTACATTTAGTGCTGTAAGTTTAGCACGTTAACTTAATTAGTTAAGAAAAATAGCGCCATTAAAATATTTAATGGCCCCGCCCCAGACCTGTACATCATCTTACATTTCATATAGGTGACTATATAGAACCATATACTTTTCGTGAATGAATCAGCCATTTGAAAAAATCAATTGAATTAATGACTCATGAATGACTTAATAGTATCATTATATTGAATAAAGAAAAAAATAATAAAAACATTAAAGGGATAGTTCTCCCAAAAGATTTTTTTTAATTCTGTCAACATTCACTCACCCTCAAGTTGCTTCAAACATTTATTTTGTGGAGAATAATAGAAGGTAGTTGAAGACCGTTGGTAACAAAACCGTTTTGGTTACCCAAAAATACTGCAATGTTTTATGTTCCATAGTTTCTGTTTTAGGCCAATGTATGTTTATGTGTAATACATTTTATGTTGAAAAAAATAAAATATTTATTTCTAAAGCTACAATTTGTAATGTCTACTTGATACTTTCTAATTTAATATCAAAATAACTTTAAATAAATTTTTGTGGGTATTTTAACAGTGACATTTAGCGATTAATTAAACATCATGTAATTAATTGGATTAAACATTTTAATCGACTGACAGCCCTAATTATATTATATCATATATTCTGCATCAGACCGTATCATAAAAATCAGTCGTTGATCTAATCTTCACTTTCACTTCAAATTAAATCTCCCTGTGCCTTCCTTAATATATTCTGATTATGTAATTTCAAAACGATCTGCATTTAAGATGCAGTTCAGGGATGGTGTAATGCAGCAGACGATTAAGAAGATCATCTTTATTTTACAACCCATTTTCTCCGTCACAGCTGTTGTTTGTCAGCCAAACTAAAAAGCAGCAGTGGAAGATGAAAAAAATATGATAATTTTTTTTTTTATTTCCACCAACCTTGGTGAGATATCACATCCTTGCTGCATAAAGGCTCCCAGGGAAAACCACAGGCTATTGAAGATCCCAAACTCATTGGTGTGTTCAGGTTGCTTCTCCTCTCGCTGATTCTGACTCTGACCGTGTTGGTTCGGGGACTGGTTGGGCTCTGGTGATGGTGGTTGGTTCTGGTTCTGGTTCTGCTGCTCCATTCCATCATCTTCGTCATCCGCGTGCCACTCGTACGGACTGAAGCGACTCACCAGAAACAGCACCACACTCACGCCAATGTAGGCAAACACAATGCACATCCAGATCTCGTACGCAAGTGGGTCCAAAAAGGAAAAGACACCTGGTTTGGACTTAGTGGGCTTCTTGATCATGATGGATATACCTAAGCTCATGAAGGGCTTGGAGAAATCGATGACCTCCTCTCGGACCAAAGTGATGGTGAGGGGGGCGACAGCTACGTCAGCTTTCTACGAGACAATAAGAACATCATTACACAGAGGCACATGCTTGCAGCAGCTTCTCAGAAAGTGACGCAATCAAAATTCTGAATGTGTTTTACAAGGCTTTAAGATACAGTTTGCATACAACAAGGCGGATCCTCTGTAGGTTTTCAACACACACTGGAATTACAAATCAAACGCCAACCAACAAAAAGCTTTATCCACCATTTTAGAAGCAGTTGAACATATAAATAACTTCAAGTGTTATGAATCACTACAGAGTCAGTTCTAATGCTGCATCCTCAAGAGAATGCCTCATACGCCATTGCTCTCTTTTTTTCCAAGCAGAAGAGAAATGTAACGAACACTGTTTGACAACACTGAGCTGTAGTGTTCGCATTTAGCCCAGTAAAGACAGACTACATCTGACACTGCTTAGCATTCCAAAGCCACTAATGCTGCAGCCTCAGGGTAAAAATACTCAGAATAAGAAACTATGTGTTCAAAAGCCAACCTCACATGCATCTGTTTTGCTGTTATGAATTATATCTTGCTAATTGGCCTTTGTTAGGCCCCTTTTCTAATGTTGCAAAATTGCCAGAAAGTCAGGAATTGCATTAACATGCTCTGACAGTAGAGAAAATCTACTTCGTAAGTGATACGAGACAAAAAAACTTTTGTTCATCCTGAGGCGTTGAGGTTTGGACACATTGTGCCTGTTCTTTGTTCTGCGGCAAACTTTGCCAGCACTTTGCTACTTATTTCAGAAAAGATTTTTGTCACAGTTACATATCGGACCTCCAAGGAAAGGAGGAAATGCAGCTTGAAGCTAAAGTGATGTTAATGTACACTAGAGATCCAACAAAATAAAATAAAGGAAATAATAGATAGACAGATAATAGCTACTTACACTATACACTAGTTCTCCAACCATCCCATTCCACATCATCGTCTCTGCATCTCTGGCTCCGTACTTTCCGTCCCCAACTATTTCTAGTCTGTAGGAATAGCCCACATGCTTGGCGATCTCTGCAGCCAGCTCCACACAATAACCTTCGTATTTGTCATTACCCACGAGCTGCTCATGGTTCTTCTTCAGCATCACATAAGGAGACTCCTAAGGATAAAAAAACGTATTAATTTTGCATTTCTTACTTCATGTGGTAGCAAGGGCCAGATCAATGTAGTTGTTTGGTTACTACATGACTCGGAGTAGCAGAAGTGGCTTGAAAGAAAATCTTGCATCAGCTACATCAAATGTTTTCTGCATTTCCAGCATATTTCTCAGCTTATATATTATTGAAGAGTTGCATTTTAGCTTAGTTCTGTGCATCAACACAGAACAACATCAAGAGAAAAAAAAAACACAACAACAAACAAGAGAAGTACGTTGAAATGTGTGTTTGGGGAAACGCATCTGTGCTTCCACATACTGTACATGGGTATACTATTACAGTATTGTAGGCTATTATGAAAGACAAATCAATAGTACAGCTGTCTAACCACAGTATCCTTAAGAGAATAAGGGCAATTTTGGAGTTTCAGTGAAATAAGATGAATAGACACTCAAAACTCTGAGTCAGCCCACAAACTGTGCCCGTAATGAGCAGAACAGTAAACCCAGCAGGGTTCAAAAGATTCACACTACCTCTCACCTTACTGAGAGGATGGTGATTCACCCCAGAGGCAGGGAACAAACTCTTCTGAGTGAGGGATCATGTGGTGACAATTTTTTAGAATCTGCATATTTTCTAAGCCATGAAACAAGTGATATAACCTACCAGGAACACCAACATATCACTATTTATATGGTGACAGTACAGTTGCTAATCGTTTTGAATGTCTTTGTTGTATGCTCTAGAAAGTTGTTGATCTGAAGGCGCACCAAAGTACAGACCTTGATAGACCAAACCAACTGAACATACTGTGTTGTCGCCTTGTGTCACCTGCATCTAGGCCAAAAAATGAGCTTGAACACACTACATAGACTGCAGGAAATGGCAACTAGCAAGTATGTTTGGCATAAGAAATAACTGTCTGCACCAGGAAGTGGCAGTAGTTGTCATTCAAAAAGAGAAGCTAAAACTAGTACTGCGGATACACGAACTATAAGCAAAGCATGCTTGCTTACTATTTTGTATATGAATCATGCTTATCAGTTGGTCTTAACATTATACTTCCAACCATTATACACATATTTGGGTATTGAAATGCTCAGATGTAAAATGAGAATGTTTATTATTGGCTTTGTTTTTTTGTACGCTTTCATTGCTTTTGCTAATCTTCTCGAGCACTGGTTGGCTAAGCTGAGAAGCCAATCAGACTGAACTGAGATGAGAGACGTTGAACTATAACCCAATGGCATCTGTCAGCTCTGTGTGTTTAGTAATCAACCTACTACTGCATGTAAAACTTGTGTTATTTTGTTATGTAAAAAACTTTCTTTCTATATTTTTTAAGCCTGATTTATACTTTTAAAAGGTCATTGAGATCTTGTAATAAGATTTTATATTTCACATCTTTGACTGTGATTTATTTTCATTTTAAACTCACAATAACCTTGTATATTTTTACTCTGAGGAAACAAGCTGCCATTTAAAATAGAACATTATATTTAAATCAATGGGTAACCATTAATAACCTGACAGTAATATAGGCTCAAACAATGGGTGGTTGACCAGAAGCATACTTTTTTAACTGCTGTTTAGTGAGAATAGCATACTTCAGCTTAATGACATCATTATCTGCACACACACACACACACACACACACACAGAAAACATGCACATTTCATCTTGATGACACTGATGATTTGTAATTCACACTTACGTGACAAATCGCTAGAACAGATGAACAGAAATAGCTTTAAAAATAACAATGAAAAGCCCATGTAACTATTACTTTACTGTCTTGCCATTACAAATTGACTTGTATCGAAAAACCTACCAAGATGGTGGTAACTACGTAGGTCCTGTTTTGCAGTCCAAACGTCTCGTTGAGCATGTTGCTGTAAGTAGCAGTGTTCACGTATTTCTCGCGTTGGTTCCAGTAGCCCACCTGCAGGCAGAAGAGAGGAGTATCACAGCAGCGCACAGGAATTTCAGAGCCACTATTTTTAGAATGTTAAATATTCATATTGACGGCTTAAGAGGAGCTGTAATCACTTGAAATGCATACGCAGCTCTTTAAGCCTGCCTGTGACTAACACTTCGCTTTCATCACAGCAAGTGCTGAAGTTTCAGGTACAACCTCAGGTTAATCACTCCGAATCAAATTTATGTCAGGAAAATGTCGAGCATGATCTGTTTTCTAAAATTTCAAGTGAGAAGTCAGAATGTACGAAGATTAGGAACGCACTGGTCACAAAATGCGTGCAAAGCAGGGGTAAAAAAAAACTATTCGATTTACTTTCTTGGGTCCGTTTGGGCCAAATTCCATCACGCTGACGGTGAAGTTGGTCCGATGTCCTTTTTCATTAAACTGAACATGTCCTGTAAGCCCTTCAAACTGCACCTACAGAGAGAATCACACATAATCGAATCGTTCATCATTTCATTTTCATCATTCACACAGAACGTCACTAGCTGCAAAACCTGATTTACATATTTGCACAGAAAGCCAAATGATACGTGTGCTGGGGCTACATGATTAATTGAAATAAAACTGAAATCATTACAGCTTAGTGTGATTATCACACTGGCTGCTGTTTATTTAATAAATATATGTACTGCATTTTAAGTGCAGCACTGCGTTCCTTTACACACAAGCAGCATATGATCCTGTGTTTTCAGTGCCTCAAAGGGGCTGTTGCATTTGGGACACTCGTGTTAGCAATTAGAGAAATTTGCTAAGCTTGTAATGAAAAGCACTCATAAACTAACTAAACTCAAGAGAAGCTAAAAGGGAGCTTAAAAAAACACAAATAAATTACAATTAGCTTTTTTCCCCCTAAATTGGGCAGCCCTACCTTTGCATGAAGAAAAAATGCATTTTAAAAAGCTGAAAAGCCAATTCTGTGTGGTAAAATTGGCTCTACACCAGCTCCTGAAACCTCATTTAAAAAAACAAATGCTCAATAAGAAGCTATGATGCCCAATTAACTGATCAGCTTCCTCTTAATATGTATGCAGTGCTGTGCAGAAGCTGTTTTCAGTTTGTCTGAATTTATTTATAATCAACATCTATATGATTGCTAAGAATTTCATCAGATAATGGATGAAACAAAAGCAGTTTGTGATTGCATAAAGAGGCTGAATCAAATTACTTTAGACTTTAGATGTTAAGATGACCCTAATGTGCTATGTTTGATTGTGGGTAGGTTATATACTAACAGCGCATTATTTCATCGCTCAACTTTCAGTAACAAAAATACAAGCCAGTTGTGAGGTCTCCAGTTCTTCTGACAAAGTAACAGTTCTGCCATGACTCTTTCAGTGCCTTGTTACCTGCTGTAGGGCTCTCTGAATGTCGATGCCCTGGCCCCAGGGTGCGGGAGGGTTAGCCAGACACTCTCCTGCATTCCCCCTACGAGAGATATCTATGCGCTGCTTCCTTAGGTTCTGGAAGGCAGTGGCCATGACAGTCACTCCGTCATATGTGAGTGCTCCAGTGTACTGAGATGTTCCAAAGACACGTCCCAAATGAAAAGGGGAAAAAGACAAAAGAATTTATTCACAAGGTTTGGTTTTCGCTTGCCCTGCTGAAAAGACCAGCATAGATGGTCACCAGCATACACTGATGTGTTCTGTAGCTCGTTTAAGTAGCAAGATTTAATTCACCTCTTAAATGCATTAACCAGGCAGGATCAAAATGGAAATTCAAGGTCTTTTCACCAGGGCACACACCTTTTTAAAGTCCATCATGAGAGCATTTAAAAGCACATTTTTATTACTAAGACCTTGCTTCACCTTAAGCCTCCTTTTGGGACTTTTCAAGTCTTTACTGTCAAACTCCAGCCAGTCTTGTATTGTTCTGCTGACAGTAGGGTTTGTGTAGTTCATCAGCTGGAAGCCCGTCACATTGGCACCTCCTTTCTTGAATTCTGTGAGATTAAGATCCAAAAATCCCTAAAGGCAAACACATAAAAATCTCCATTCAATCCCACATCTTTCAATCCTGCATTGATAGAACAATGTTTCAGCAGTACTTTAATGCAAAATACGATGCAAATGCAATCCTTTTCTAATATCATAATTGTGTTAGGACATTTTTGGGCTAATAAAATGAATGAGTTTGAAATCTATTAATGTTTCTATTGCAGTAATAAGTCAAATTGAGAAGAAAATAATATTCAGTTAAATAGAACACAATATAAACCCATACCCAAAGTCAAAACACTTAGAAAACTGCAAATTAGAAATCTTTATGGCACAGTTATGGTTAGAGTTGTCAATCTAATGACAGTCGGTGTAAGAGTCATTAGCTCTACCGTGCTACAGTACATTCAGTGATATGCATAGACATATTGTATATATGCATGCTGGGTAAATATCACAGGATCTGTGTGATAACAGCTAATCGTATCTGTGTTAATGTGTATGTTTGCTTATCTGGGTGACGAACCCATGTGGTGATACACCCTAGGGGACTCTATAACACAAAGTGTTGCATCCTTGCTGCTTTCATCATAATTTGTTATGGGATGACATCTTTTTTCATCATCGCTGAATTGGATTATGTACTTGGAGTCTTGTTTGGAGGATTTTCTTTTCTACCCATCACAGAACCTAATTATACATTTACAATGCTTCCTGTGAAGTCACATTTCAGTGCTGTGTTACAGTTTCTTTAGTCGGCCAGTTATCATATCTATTACTTTATGATAGGAAGTTATTAAAACCATCCCTAAAAAAAAAAGAAACTAGTAAACTGAAAATTCAAAATTAAAAAATTAACTAAAATATTAATAAAACATTACCATAGTCCTGAAATAAGTGCCATGGTGAAGATCTGAAAAGTATGGTCATAGAGTAAAAATTCTATAAATGAATAGAAAAGAATAATAATAATTATTATTCATATCTAAAGTTAAATTTACCATTCTTCTTGTGTCAGTCTATAAGTGCTGAATTATTAATATGCTTTTTGAGCATAGAAAGCCAATGAAAATTAAATAAAATTTAATTAATAAAAGGTAAAATTTAATTTAAACAAATCAAATTATTACATTAAATGAAATTCAATCAAATTAAATTAAAAGTGATGGAGAGATGTATCATTCCCGCAGTAGTCGGGGATTTACTGCTTTACTGAAAAGTGGACATGTGTATACACTCCCACACACAAGGATGCAAAAAAGGGCATCTAATGCCTTCCAGAAAGGTTACAAATGCTAATTCTGTCAACCCAGAGGGTAATCTGCAATCTGTCTACATTGTGTGTCGCATTTAAAAGCATGCACATTCCCCAGTCACACACAAAAAAGAGGGAAAAAGTAGCCATGCAATGTAAAACACCACCATCAATTTGTCTGATCGTTCTCTTGAGATTCCAGTCAATGTTCAAGAGGTTAACCAACAATACATCTTAAGTAGCCTCAAGGCTCATAGTTCTTTTATGCAGACCAAAGAGGCCTAAAGAATACAGGATGCTTCACTTACCAGGTTTGCTAGTATGTAATGGTAGTTTTTCATGTTCTTTTTTTGTGCCGCAATCTGAAAGACAAACGCAACACACATGAGAGCATAAAAGCACAACCCTCTCTCTTTCGCCATAGCTAACGGCAGGCGTCTTTCATTTGACGCCAATTAAGGCATAATTTTTAGCCTGGCTCTCTAAATAGCGATGAATAGGTCCCATCATTCAGGACTTAATTGCACACCCTCCCAAGCTCACTGAGTGTGGAATATCTGTGATCAGAAGGGGCAGTCAGAACTACACAAGATGGAAGGGAGGAAAGAAGGATTTGGCATCTGTCACCGTAGGAAGTCCAATTATAGGACTTAATGACTACATGTGCATGAAGACCGCAGGAACACCTGTGAACAGCAGCAAGCCTCTGGAAGCACACCGTCAGGGTTAATTGTATCGGATACTGATTTCTGATTATTGGGTTTGACGCGCTTTCTTTGAGATCTTGTCTAGATGGTGAATGGTGGGAAAAGTAATTGCCTTGGTGTGCCTGAAGGAGCAATTCATTGTTTGTCAAATCATTCTGGGAAAGACATGACATAACTTTAAGGTGTGCTGAAAAATGATCCAAGAAGACATCTAATGTTTCATAATGAAGTCAACATAAAATTTCGGAAAATGAAGGCAGGTGTCCCAGAGCCACTTACTGTATTTGGGGTCTATAGGCTTTTAAGAGAATACACTGTGAATTAGGAGCTTTTTGACTGTACTTTGTTTGACTATAAATCTCTAAACTAAGAAATTATACAATAAATTGTTAACAAAGGTATACATTTATGTACTAATATGACTCAGGTAACACTTTACTTAAAGCCTTTATGTAACACATTATTAAAGTATTGGTAATGGTATTTAATAATGATAACGTTAATTTATAATGCATTATATAATTATACATATAAGCATTATACTATTTGAAGGTTTGTTTGTGATGTTTATAATGCATTAAACTTTTATGTAAAGTATAACAATGTATAGATAAGAACTTTAATGCATTACAGATCTGGTTACAATTATTCAGGAGATCTTAAGGTCCTTTATAAAGCATAATTAATGCATTAAAACTAACTTTGTTATGCATTATACTGTATATAAAGCCTTTATGTTACATGTCACTAAGACTTTTAATGTGTGTGTTAAGACCGTAATTTTTTTAAATGTTAAGATCAAAGTATACATTCTGCATTTGTATGTTGTAATGAATTCTTAAGCTTGAATATAGATATAAATAAGCATAAAAATGGAGAGATTGATGGTCATGCTTGATTGAAGGAGTACTTTTCTTTACAGAAGCCCTCACAAAAAATATATTGCCAATATCTAGCAAAACTATGTAAATATAGGCCTGGATATCACGATGCATAACTATTGGAATGCGTAATAATTTCAGCTCAGTCTAACACATTTTCCAATCCATTCCACTTAATTCCACATATTTTCCCTCAAAATCCATGCAGAAAATGTGAATATTTTGTCTGGGGCAGCCTCTTTGTTATGGGTTCACAGAGTAAAATACAAATCTTCTTATTAATAATAGTAATGTAAAAAGCATTCACCAAGTTTAAAATGGAGTTGAGTCTCTCTAGTTCACAGTCCAGAATAATCCTGTACTCCTTCTTATTTTCCAGATCTTGGATGGCTTTCAGGAACGCTGCTTCGGTCAGGGTGTCAAAGTTTATGGATGTCACCTGCCAGGTCTTCTCAGCAGCAGTGTCCAAGATCTTTTGGAGCACCGTCAGACCTTTAAAAAAAAAATTAAATAGAAACCTCATATGGGTGTAATTGAATATTCATAATAGGCAGCTGCTTGCATGGATACACATTTGTTTCGGCGCAATATGTTGAAGCATCTGTACTTCCAAAAAAACATCAGTATTTTAAGACAGTGACGCAGCTCACAATAGTGATGTACTGTAACATTGTTGGAAGTAAAGTCTCGATTTGGAAAAAACCCACATGCTCTGTTGAGTCACGTACTCCTGAGGAGAAGCTCTGCCTTCACATTCAGCAGGGGGTCTCCACTGTTCTGCTCCAGCTCTGATCAACATCTGCTTTCATATCACTTAGAATCTCCTGCTTGGAATTATGGACAGCTAAACACTGAACTTCAAATGTTCCTCTTTTCTTCCGCTTAGGGAAAATTCTGGGTGTTTTTGTGAAGAGGACAAGTTGAGACGTGTTTGAAGTTGTTTAGTCTGGACACATTTAAAAAAAAAACAGCAATCATGATTAAATTAAATATATGAATATGCAACATTTAATTTTTGCACTAAACAGTGCTCTTTCATTACGTATAGCTTGCTTGTGTGTGATTCTCAGCATCATATCCTTTTATATCTTTTTTTGGTCCTCTGATGCTTATTATCTTTTCAAAGAAAACAGTTCATGTTGAGGAACTTGCCTTTTGTAATCTGGTAGATCAAAGCTATTGTTTGAACTGTATAGCAATGCTTTTCTAAGAGGAAATTAAATAATGTGGTGTTAATGGACATTGCTCTGCTGAGAGCCAGTATTGGATGGCTTGCTGTGAATTTCATTAGAACTGAACAACCTATTTTATTGGACGCCTCTCGCCATGCAGAGACGAGAAGTACTCTATGACTAAGCATGCATTGTTTCAGATCATTTGGCTTTTTCTGATTACCTGCGTGCACTTTGGTCATGTGATAGCTTGCATATGGAGAGGAACTAATAAAAGAAAGAACGGCTGATTGTTCTTCAAACAGGAACTATCTGTCGACACTGACAGCTTGTTTCCTGTGTAGAAGACGCACTGATATAATTAGTTTAATGAAAGATGATTCGCTCCTCAGTAGCATCTGTATTTTAAGGTGTTTGTTTTCTTAGCTAACAAAGATTTATTGACTATGAATTTAACAGAATTAATCAAATTCCTCCATTTATTAAACTTGTACTTTGCTCATTGACAAATAAAAGTGTTTCAAATTAAAAAAAGGGGGTTTTGCATTAATGTACTTACAGTATACGGTTTTATTAAACATTTATGCCATTTTTTAACAAAGTTTAAGTTTTGTGAACATTTATGGCAAAAGCATAAAGTAAAAAAAAATGAATACTTGATTAAATGATAACTTAAAGAAAGAATTAATTAAAATATTTTTTTTTGGCAGACATAAGTTTTTGAAATAGTAAAAATATTTAAATTGCTGCAAATGCACATGTTTTTCTTAAGAAACAGTGTTTTAAGGAATTTCATCCATTTAATGAGAATTAAAAAAATTTAAAGAAAATTATTTTAATTCAGAAATTAAATGTTTTTTAATTGCCAGAGTAAAATGTATTAAAATGCTCCTTCATTTTATGGTCCAGTGTCTTTAAATGTATCCCTGCCAATAACAAAAAGTAGTAAAATGTCCCTACATGCCAATGCAGTGTTGAATTAAAATATTACAGCATTTTAAAGAGCCATTAGTTACATCAATTCTGATCAAAAGTGGTGTGTTGTGTTTAAAATAAGATGTGGGTGGTAATGCAGCTCTTATCAACTTCAAAAGACAATCATGATGACTGAATTAGGTAAGTTCTGTATCAGCCTTCACCTAGAGGAACAGGATCAAAGCCTGTGCATTTTTAAAAACCAAATTATGACACATTTATACAGTGATCAGCATTGGTTACGTTACGCTTACTGGTCAGTATGTTTTAACTTCAAAGACATAGAATCTCAACCAGAGGCAAGTGCCTTCAAAGCAAAACCTAGATCAGTACTGACACCTATAATCACACACATATAAGTGTTTGCGAGCAACCCAAATGTACAGGAACACAAACCACCAACCTCCTAATAAATCCTGACTACAGATTCGGTGAAAAATCAGGCCATGCAAAGTTCAGCAAGTGAGATGTTTCAGCGCAAACTAGCTGGCACTTTTAAATGGGTCAGAAAATGACATAAACTCAAAGAAATTAATCCGAGACAACATTAATAAGCCAATTTATGTATTTAAATGAATTTGCATTTATTGTGAATGCTCGGTTGCACTTTCAGTCGTGGATTTGGCTCATAATTGCTGCTGTCATCACAGTTGCTCGTAGATTACAACCCAGTCTCCTAGAAGGATGCTTAGTGTAAAAAAACAAAAAACAAAAAACATGATTCATTTTGCTTTACTGTCAAAATATGTATCAAAATGTGCCTATTTTTGTAAACGCCGTGTCTTTTAAGAAACTCTTGCATGATTTTTTCAAATTAGGCAAAAAAAAAAAGGTCTTTGCTTTCGGCAGAGATTGCACTATATCTAGAATTGAGCAGATAGAAACATTATAAATATAGACACATCTTGGCCCACTGCATACTATTAGCATAATACATTAACAATGCATATCATTACCTAAAAACAAGAGAACATTTTGTAAAAACATATTGTGCAAAGAGACTCTTAGGTTCAGTTGTCCACATAAAGAATGCTTTCTGCAGGATAATCATTCAAATTTTTTTTAATATTCTGAATAATTTACATTCTACCTGCATGCCATTTGAAAGGCTTTCATTTCACATCTTTCAGTAAAATAACAGATTAAAGGAGATTTGCTAATTATAGAATGAGTACTTGGATTATTATGCAACAGAAGCCAGAATTAGGTTCGTCATTGAAAGAACGGTGAGGCAGCCGGTGCATTCACTGGCATTCATTAAAAGACTGTGTCAGATTGCCTTTCGAAACGCCTCTACAGCCTTGGCTACACCAACGCTCTACCCTCTCCTGACGCCTGCGTCTCAGCAGCTGTGAAATTGTCTCGTGCCACAGAGCAAACCAGCTTTATCTCTCACCAAGCAGCACTAACCCTGCAGATAAGACGGCGGGAGAGACGGACGGTGCGTTCTGTCCATCTCCCGTTAGTGTTTTCTTACGCGACTGCGCCGTTGGTGATAAGGCAGGAAAAGCGAAGCAGATGAGTGTAGGGATTGTCTTGGAAGAGCCGAATTGGCTTGCTATCACCTGCTCTTGCTGTGCTTCTCCAAATGTCTCACACACAGGAACAAATTGAATTTCCGTCCATCTCCTTTAGAGTCCAACGCAGTGTTTTCCTCACCTTCCTGAACAAAGCCCGGCTGTGTGTTTACAGGCCCTAACTCTATTATCTGGGTCTTTGAGGAGATAGTGCACATGCGCCCGGCTCATCATGCTTCAGCACGGTAAACATCTGTGTGAGTTGGCAAGGACAGATTTGGGGGGTTGTGATCACTAAACTGCTGCAAGCTCTACAGATGATGCTCGTTCCATCTGCAAAGGCTTTGAGATGTCATCTCTGAACACCTGACAAATGGTGCAGTAAACGTTTCAGTGTGAGACCAGGTTATTGTGGCGATGCTTTTGCATGGTAGTAAAGAAAACCATGAGACCTTGCCTGAAACACCTTTTCGCAAATACACATATCCATTAGGGATTTGAAGCATTCTAGAAGCTGGACGATTTTTAACATGACACATTGCTTTAATAGAAAAACGTTGCATGGCAGTTACAACACAGCAGTAAAAAATAATAAAATAAAAGAAGAAAAAATTGAAATCCGCTGCATTTCTAAAGGTTGGGCTATTTTATTCATATTAAGACCTAATGTCTAATATGAGCCACTAACTGATATGTTAACGATACAACTTGCATATAATCAATCTGTGTACAATTTGATTAAAGGAGCCGTATGTAAGAAATGGCCAAAACTGGTACTGCAATCACTTTCAAAATACTGCTGAGCGGTGTCTCC
>JAUCMT010000051.1:7224125-7261531 GCA_032357475.1 Enteromius thamalakanensis
TTTTAATTAACATGTTTTCTTAATGCCTGTTGAACATAACAGAGACATTTTATGATTATTACAATAAATTTCTTACACACAGCTCCTTTAACACAAGGAAACAAACACTCTGACAAATTTGATGTCACCATAGACACAGTTATGATTACATCTGCCATGTTCTTGCTTTACCTGTGCGTTCTGGGTTTAATGTGCTACATGACATGACATAAACATTTCTCTCTCACTCACTCACACACGTAGACACACGTGGATACACACACAGGAGTTACTTAAAAGGTTTAAAATAACCTAGAGACTGAGTACTCTTGTATCCAGGCAACAGGAGAGCAGTGGGGGCTTCAAGAGGTAGTTGTTGTATTTGTGTGTGGATGAAACACTCAGTGACCTTGTGTTCCTAGTTCAGCGCTGGCTCACATCTGCATGATATGTAAATCAATAATGTTTGCTTCTTGATTGAGGTTTTAATTTCCCTTAAGTTTGTATAATCAAGAGTGGGGGGAGGGGTGTAGACAAATGTAATATTGTGTAGCATGGGGGGGGGGCTGTTGACGGTGCAGTTATTTGTTATTTGCACATGCTCTCTGTGTTGTTTTAGCGCCGATTCACTAAAGGAATTATGCAAATCAGGTAACAGCACAACTGCTGCCACAAAATCTGTACATCTCTGTGCAGACTCTCTCCACCACTGCAATCCAGATGCCTGAATCAGCTCTTTAAAATGCTTGACTACACCACACATCTGGATATGAGGCTTTTTATGTTGATCTTCTCCATTACAGTTTGTGTGATGAGTAAATCCTGCTATAATCAATAGACAATGTACACAGATACCTCTTTTAAATCAAGTTCTGTTTACCAAATGCTTTGGGTGAGCGGTAATGATGTGAATGTTCGTTCCAGCAGACAAACAGAGCTGTTCATTTCAAATTTGTATTTTCCTGCCATGGGTTACCTTGGGAACATCATATGGGTTTTTAGATTAGTGTTTTTACTTTAAGAATAAAGCTAAGTCTGTGCTTAGAAGGTGGGGCTTTTGTTGTGGGTTTTTAAAATATGTTAATATATGTTTAAATGGATGCATAGAATTCGGGTTGTCACAAAATATTGTAGTTGAGAAATTAAATTAATTAAAAATGATATTCATATAATTTTAATTAACACTACACATATTATATTGATATCATGGGAATACTATACATATTGTAATGTAAATAATCCAGTGGCAGTAACTATCTAGAGGAGTTCTGATACTCCATCACAGCAGGTGGCGATACTGTGGTATCTGTCATTAAACAAGAAAGATGGAGACAATGCAGAGAGATTTGTAGCTTTTATTGCCACACAAATCTTGTCAAAGAAGACAGATGAAACAGACACTCTCGTTTGCTTGTTTTTTATCAACAGCATGGTCTTTTTGTAAACTTTGTACAGTAGGGTTGTCAAAAGATGCAGTGATGCAATGATTATTGTTACATTTTAATAGTTGTGTCCCATTTACACTATGCACTTATACACAACGTACTTATGCATTATGTACTTAACCATGTAGTGTATAAGTTATGTAAGGCTATTTTGTCATTTATAATCAGAGTCTGAAAGGCCCTTCCCCTTCGCAACGTAATAAAATCTGTGAAAGTTAAGTGCATTAAATCTCCAACATTTCACACTTTGCCTTTTTTTTGGTAAAGTGCATAATCAGCTACTGTATTTAAAGTACACTTGTTATTTTTGAGGAATGTTTGTGACGGAATACTGAATGAGCCTAATGACCTTTTGAGTTTTTGTTAGGCTATCCAATGAAAACCACTAGCACTGCTTTGTTCATTTAAAATATTGTGGAAAAAGAGAACATTAATGCAGAGGAGAAAACTTAAACCAAGCCATTTGAACACTATTTTTTTCTTGTTGACTTCTATCATCACTGCATGCAGGTCTTGCACAAGAACTGCAAGTTTAGAAAGCCAGGTAAAATTAATGCAAGTTCAACATGTCTCGAGACTTTACGGCAAGACGTTTTTACTACATTTTGAAAAGATCTGAGGATATCTTGATCAATTTCATAGGCTTTTTTGTGTTGTTAACTAAAATTAGACGCAATTGTTTAGTAAAGAACTGACTGAATGATTAAAACTGACTATAATTTATAAATACTGTCTAAATTCGCTGGATATCAGAAGGCAAAGTACTTTTACCAAAAATAAAGAAAAACAACTACCACAAATATGCGAGTTTACATGCTTGACGAATTGATAAACCATTGTAAATACCAAATACAGAGGCTTCAGTATTCAGAATTGCGTTCCAAACATTTATAATTTATGTTGTAGAACCAAACATTAAAGTCTCTTCAAGTAACCTGAACCACAATCTTTATTTTACTCACAAATCGAAGACTGCTATTCTAAAACCCCTTTAGGAAATTCCCATGAGAAGCCATGGTGAATTAGTCTTCCGGGTTGGTCTACAAATTGATTTCATGACTGAACAGTTCTATAGCACTGGGTTTTGTGAATAGGGTGCAATCAATAATGAACCTAATTTACATAGAAATGAGACATGTTTGTGCTGAAAATAATGACAATGACTTTTTAAAAATATGTTGCAACTGGATGAAATGGATAGCGAGTGATTAACAAATAAGAGTTTTTGTGCAGAAAATACTCTGCACAACATTGACTCAAATGTTAAATGAATTTAATAGCTGGAGATACATAAATGACTCCAGCAGGAATGATTTGCTGATGGTCTGATAATGATTGGATATGGCAAACATGATGGAGTGCCCCACACATTTCTCCACTCACAGATGAAATATAGTGCAGCCAGTGATCATCCATACTCAAATCGCAAATGAAGATCTTTCAGTGAACTTCAAACAGATTATCAGAACAATCCTGCAGGAATCAGGGAGCCATAAGTAAAATTACTACACCCGAGGCACTGTAAATGTCAAAGTATAACCCTATTAGAAGCCAAGCAGAGCAACTCAACAGGATTACACCAAATCATCACGTTTTTCAAACTTTCCCAGCAATACCTTCTAAATCTGCTAAACCACTAAATTATCTGAAGTTCATCTTCGTGACATCCTGAGCAACCTTATGGAGTATTACAACATTTCAGCATGACTGCAATTGCAGTGGCAATGCAGATACAGGAACAATTATAATAATGAAATATTTACCTCACCCTGAAAAGCCTGTGGCAGCACTACTTATAAATTTCTCTTATTGTGTTTTTTAAAAGGCACGATAGCAGGATAAAAAGCAAACCTGAGTCCGAGCTGTACATGTAGACGAACTTGGTCCACTTGTAGTGCTCAACAAGGGCGATCAGAGCATCCTGGAGCTCAGGTCTCAGCTGGATCACAAACTGGTTGTTGGTGTCGATGGGGAAGCTGGGCGTGACGAAGCACACGTGCAGAGCGCCACAGAACGACATCAGCATGTTCATGGTCTTCCTGTCATAAAGGCCGATGATGGCGTACACTCCTTTGGAAAACTGGGAACAAACTGAGAAAAGTACAGGAGAAATGTAAGGTTAATATGATGGACATTCAGTTTGCATTATAAAATACAATTCCAATTTAACAATAATCAGCTAATATATTAATAAGCTACTAGTTATAGTGAAAATTGGTCCTTAAACGTTTCACAAGGTCATAAAGGCTTCATAAGACTAGGCCTAGTTTTTAGTTAATGTGGTAATTTAAGATATTTTTAACTATTACTATAATAAACATATATTATAATAAACTCAGGGTAAATATTTTCCAGAAAATGTTTTAAAAACTAGCTGTGGCTTTACAGTGACAACCTAATTTTTTGTTCTTTTTTACTCTGTTTGTTTTTTTTTTTTAAATATCTGTAACATTTTTCTTACACACTTGTGTTACGAAAGGTATACTTTTATGTTGATAGTAAGTCTTAAAAAGTAATAAGGAATTTTAAATATATAAAACTAAAATAATAGGAAAAGTTTAAGTTTTGTCCTTCACAAACAGGATGATATTGCATTAAAATGTTTGAAAATCCCTGAGAGAAAAAAAAAGAAAAGAAAATTAATCGTTTTTTTTTAAGGATGTTTATGGACTGTATTTTTACTACAAACAAAAAAAATACTAAAAAACAATAATGAGGTTATTTTTTTTTAAGCATTGAGGCAATTACAACAACCCAGAATAAAACATCAGCTCACTAACAATATAAAACTTTTTTAAACACTCACTGACACAAATTTTCAATCAATATCCAGGGATGACAGAAGAAAGCAAGTGCTGGGTAGTCAATACGTTATCTAAAATTCTGTCATGATCACCCCCAAAGCACTTCCTCCAGAAAAACAAGACCTCAATACGTCTTGCCCTGCATTCTACTTTGTAATTACAGTGACAGTGAAACCTCCACCCACCAATCATCTCTGCTCCAGCCCCCTCACAGCCGGCTAAACCCCATGTGCTTAAGAAGCACATGGCAATTGATTTTTATTGCAGTACTCCAGAAGGGGGCCTGTTTCGTGTATTTACGAGCCCTTTGTTGCAAACAGTGTCCAATCTGGGTTTCCTCAAGCAGAAAGGCACCAAAACACCCCAGAAACACTAAAATAATGCATTTTCACCTGAACTCCAAACTATATCCTACCTCATTCCCTTCACTTTTATTCTGTAATTATATAAATGCCCCTCTGGGACATTTTACTGCTCCACTGTCTTTTTAAAAAAAAACTTCCATATTGCATACATAAATAATAATGCAGGCATTTTTCTATGTAATTATAGCGCATTTGTAATAAAACACCATATGAGACTCTCATTTACCATACATTTCAATCTCAGCAGCTAAAATTCCAAGTGTTTTCAAGCTAAGACCTTCCATTCGTTCCAGCTAATGTATAATTCCAGGGCAGATTCGTACCATTTGCATTCAGACATGTTGGTTCCCTGGGGCTTTGAGCATGTGAATGAGAGATGTGCCACAGTTGTGACATACTTCAGCTCCAAATCTTCCCTTCGGGCGAGCAAACTTTCAAACCAGACTCAGAAAACAACTCCGATAGCAGACAGCTTTCTCCGCTTCTCATCTACTACAGTAGGCACTATTTAAGTCTTAATAATCCCCCTCATTGTCCCCTCCACAGCACTGATAGTGAGGATTGACAAATGTACAGTCGCTCGTTGATGTTTATCTTTTAAAAGAGGCGATAAAGAGTCGATGCAAGGCTACACAATGCATTTATCTCAATCATTTAGAAAGATAACGCAAGATTTCTGCGTGCACATCTCCTTTATCAGCGTTCTTCATGCCTACCGCAGATAAAAGGAGGAGGGAAACCGCAAATAATTTTTTATGCGGTGCTGGCTGGAAGGAGTATCAGGGTTTGAATCTCGGTGTTGGGGTATAAGAGAGCGTGTATGAATGTATAGTCGGGGGATGGGGGAGGAGAAAACAAGTTTCCTGCCTGGGGAGATCTCCACGATGCTGAAAGATGTTTGTGACAGGTGGGTCCAGTGTGAGTGATCTCGTCTGATCTTCAGTCACTGCACTGAAGATGAGAGGAGCTCCACCGCATCAATCTGTTCCAGCAGCCTCTGTTCTCAATGCCTTTGGTTATTGAGCAGCTGAGGTAAAAAGCTTGTTTGAACTGATGTGCAGTCCTGTGACATGGCTGAGAAATAAAAAGTTGACAGGAGGCATTTATGCCAGCCATGGTCAATCAGAGATGAGGATTGTACTGGTGATGTGTTGACTGAGATATGCTGCACTGTAACTGTAGGATTGTTTACCTAAAAATGTACATTTTGTCATTAGTAACTCACCCTCATGTCATTCTGACCCTTTATTTCTAGTATGAAGCCCAAAAGAGACCCTTTAGGCAGAACAACCAACCTTCTGTTTTTCTATGAAAAGTAGTGGATGGTTATTTTTACTGACAAGCTCCCAAAAGGACAAAAATAAAGCACCATATAAGTGGTCCATATGACTCATGCACTATATTCCAAGTCGACTAAAGGCATACTATAGACTGTAAAAAGTGCAACTGGCAATTGTTACCTTATTTCTACCTGATCTGATACTTAAAAATTACTTTATTGTTGTAGTCAGTTTGATTCATATTAAAAATATAAATCACAAGCAGTATATTTTTTTACAGTATTTACAGTATGTTTGTGTGACAACACCAGAATTTAACCTGTTGTTTATAAACTAATTAATTTAATTAATAAAAACGGCATCTTTGGATGTAATGTGTCAGGTTTAACATTAAAAATATTGACACACACATCAAATTTGAGAGCTACAACAGAGACGTCTGCAGCAACACAACGGCTTTCTACAAAAACATTACGGTAAAAATCTGTCTTAAGAAGAATATAAACTAAATTAAATGTGTTGTGATGGTAAGATTTTTTTGTACAGTTTTGAAAAAAGTATCTCATGCAAAATTGTAAAGAAATAAAAATAGCACTAGTAATATTGTGAAATAGCCCTCACAGGAATTTATACATATTTTATGAGGTGGATAATTTGTACAAATTCGTACTACCTGAACTGTAACAAAAAGACCAATTTATACGCATTTCTGGAGGTGACTAATTCATATTATTTTCTGCAATCTGTCTACAAATTCATAATAAAATGTGCAACTCGTAAAATAGTATGAATTTGTACAAATGACCTACATCTACTGTATACCTCCAGTGATTCTCTCCCTTTCTGGGTCAGGGTGCCCAGGTTATCCCACTGGTCACAGATGCCCTGGCATCGGTCAAAAATTGCACAAAATAATATGAATATGAGTCACCTCATAAAAAAACTATAAATTGTTCAAAAGATAGTGTTGATGCTTCACAAATCAATCTAATTTGCTGATGAGATGCTTAAAAAATATTTCTTGTTATCAAAAACTGCTGTGCTGCTAATGTTTTTTGTGGTAACTAACAGTTTATCTTTTTTTTCAATAGAATAGAAAATAGAAATCTTCTTTTAAAAGTATAAATGTCTTTACTGTCACTTACAGAAAAATTACTGACCCAAATCTTTTCAGCACTAGTATGGAAAGTGGTGGATCACTTTAATGGTGCTGTTTGTAAATCAGTTTAATTCATGGTTATTTGTATAGCACTTTTCACGATACACATCATTGCCAAGCAACTTCACACAAAATAAATAATAAAATCACGATGTGAGCAATAGCTAAACCACAGAAACCACAACGGCACCCCCCTCACAATGCACGTTGACTGGCGCAGAGCGAGCGAGCATTTGCATTTCTTTCCTATGGGAGTTCAGCTTCACGCTTCTGCGGAAAAAGCCTTGATAGCGGCTAAAAGTTCAGAGATGTTCAACTTTATGCAAATAGCAAGTGAAAAATGGCAGGTGGCAGCCAGGCCCTGTGAGAAGCAGGTATGACATCTGTCATGAGTTTTTGAAATATGGTGACTTTGCTTGCATTTCTGCTGGGTTAAGCGCTTAAATCATATTGTTTCACACGCTGGACATATTAAAGTTGCTTGGGCATGTATTTCATTGGCTGGCCTTTGAAGGGTTAAATATTTAATAAAATGGCATTTTATTTTTACTTTGGGCATTCGGAAACAAAGTTTCCATATTTCCAACTCCTATGGTTGCTATGGTCATCATATTACCTGTGAGCTGTAAAAAGCACATACTGTTAATGTACTAGCATTGTTACAGCTTTTTGATAAAGCTCTAATTGGTTTCTAAAAAGCATTCATGAATGTAACAATTAAACAAATAGGGATGTAACAATTCATGATGTGATACGATTTACAAAGCGATAGATTAATCCAAACTCCTCCTCCCAATTGTATCATGATTTATTTAACATTTCAACCAACTTAAATTGGCAAATATTTTTACTGATTTTTAACCAGCTCAGGGTGCATCTTTACATCCCTCCCTAGTATTGAAATTCAATATCGAAATTCAGCAAAATCTCATGAAAGTGCGTATCAATAGCACATGCAATGCTTCGATTAAGCGTAATATTTATATGCAGAAATGGACTTTGGTGTGCATATAATAAGCAACTGTTAGGATTAGGGTTGTTGATAGATGCATATAATATGTACGCGAAAACTGCATCTCATATGCATGGCAACAAATTGCTTATCATATGCATGTGAAACTGTGCAATTTTATGCATGCCAAACATGTGCAAATCACATGCACACCAAAGTCCATTTTTGCGTATCAATGCCACAATTTAATGTTTTTTTAAGTGTACTATTTATACGCACTTTTAAATATGCATTCAATATTAATTCAAATATCATATCCACAACCCAGCTTGTTTAGTCTGCATAAGATTTTCTTGTATGCTTTATAAAGAAAATAATATAACATTTAAATTATGGGCTGAACCTTTCCTTACAAAATGATGAAAATGTGGCAGCTCGAATCCTGTAGCATTAGGGCCCAGCATTTTACTCTGCAAGAAAATACCTAGATCATTTCAGAGATTACAGCCAAGCGGGCTCTTTTTGTCACCTAACAGAATCTGATTTTGTCCCTGGTGTCCTCTAAGCAGCTTGTAGCCTCAGTCTTTGCAAGATGATATATCTGATAAGGTACATTTTTATCACTGTATCATTCCAGCCGAGTGAAGGTCGGGGAGCATGTAGCCCCATAGGCACATATCCTGAAATCACCACAGCTAACCTCAGCCCGCTGTGCCATTCCCTCTGAACCGCGTCCAGTTCCTAACGGCTAATGATGCTAATGCCATACCCGTCATCTATAATCAAACATGATGTTGTTTACTGGTATTAAAAAAGCATTCGTATTTCACAATGCATGTAAATGCAGTTTTGCAGGTGAAGCTAACGTGGCTGTGGGAGCTATCCTTGGCAATCATTTTTGGATATTCAGGCTGGCTACCACATCAAGGCACTCGCTGTCTTTAAAGTCTTCCATTACTTCTATAGAAAGCTTCGAATTAAAGCAACCACACAGGTAAAAGCTCTTCAGCGGTCTATGTGAGTTCCACAGGGAAGACACACAAAACAGTGTTTGTTTCTGAACTCGCTCTGACGAGAGCTTCAATGGGTCTCTTTGGAGCCCGCCTGATTGACATGCTGTGGACATTTGGCCCGACTGCATGTCAACGTGATGAAAGGACTGATACGTGCTGAAAGGAGGACCACGGGACTAATGCCAAGAACAGACTGTCATAAAGGCTTGCGATATGGCAAAAGCAGAAACAAATTCTTACAGTAATTCTTGTATGGGAGAAAATGTATCTGTCCTACTCACAATAGACAAAAGCTCGAATGCCAGGTTGAAAATTATGTGGTGATGGGTATTTTTATTCAACTAGAAAGGCATGAGGAGAAACACTCATCGCCATCATGACATGACTCTGACTGGTTATTTCAACTGTCACTAGGAGGTCCACGTACTGCATGCAGCTCACTATTCATCAGCGCAACTGACAACTTCAGCTTCGACTTTACATCAAAGGTGCATGCAATTCTTCAGTATTAATATTGTATAGCCATTTTCATGTGGGCTGATGTAGCGTATAAAAAAACATCTAAAGGGGCAATTCTGATAAACTGTTTACCGTCAAATACTGTGATGCATTTCAAACGAAGGCTGAAATGTAGCACTGCATAAAAGAGGGATAGTTTGAACATTTTGTCATCATTTACTCACACTTATCCTCAAACCTGTGTGACTTCCCTCTGCTGAACACAAACAAGATATTTTGGAAATTATTTCAATTGTTCGCAACCTTACAAAACCAGTAAGCTGGTTCTACGTATATTGGAACTCTTTATTTTATTGTATAACATTTTTCAAAAATGTAATCTAAAATGACATGAGTGCAAGTAAATGATGAGCTAACATTCCCCATCTTAAACACTCTACATCATGGGACTTATAAGTGAGTGATAATTTCTGTAGGTGTATAATCCCATAAGCACTTCCACTATTCAACGTGCCGTTTCTGGGGAATTTATCACTATATAGGAAAACGTATGCTGCGATCCATCAACTGTGGTCTAATCTAGAGTACTCTATTCTCGATATAACACTGTACAGTGTCTTGCCATGTTAGGTAAAGCCCACAATTATCAGAGCAGGTTAAACTCTTCATCATGTGGTAATTTGGGAAACAATTTTCTTTCTCAGAAGAACACATGTCCTGTTCCAACTAAATATTGTCAGTAAAGTGTATTTTTTACTATAACTCCTTTTGTGGCTCTGCTCCCACATCCATACATACAGTAGATCAAAACCCCTGAAAATAAGCACTTTGGTTATGATGCAATGAATAATAGATTAAATGAATCTATTTGAGTCATGCTAAACGGTTACTGAAGCTCTTTAGAGTCAAGGCAACTTCAGTAACCAGTCCAGGCACATAGCTAGAGTCTGTACTGTTGTGTGTGCCATTTCTGCCATATATGTCATCTATTTTACAAAGGCCCGGTTTCACAGACAGGGCTTAGCCTAAACCAGGATTAGGACACAGTTCAATTAGGACATTTAATTATTTTTTTATATACATACCTTAGAAAAAAGGCATTACTGGCGTGCATCTTAAGACAAAACAAAGACACTGACATGTTTTAAGATCAGTCAGTGCAGTTTTCTTTTAGTTGAAAAAGTTTAGATTTACATTTTAATCTAGGACTAGGGTTAAGCCTTGTCTGTGAAACCGGGGGTAAGTATAATAAATATGATAACAGATGATGATTTGAGTGTGTCGAAATGCCTTATTGACAAATGATAAAGCCTTTACATTTGTTACACAAAGAAGTACATATCTCATTAGTAAAATATGACAAAGGCTTCTTTACTCCTATCAGATGCTTTTAAAAAAATAACAGTAACATATGAAGTGAACATCCATACATCTGATTTGGTTTGCAGCTGAAAATACAGCAACATATGTTCAGAAATGCATGAGACAACTTTGCATTTGTAGTGTAAACATTACTCTGTCCTGATGTAATCCCAGACAACAAGGACCACCTATTTCTGTCAATCAGAATTTGCACTAAAACACAGGTTCTTAGCCCCGTTCCTGGAAATTGTTGTGGGTGTGAAATGGAGGGGGCCAAAGAAACACGGTTGAGAGCCACTGCATTAAAGCTAGAGTTGGTTAGAGGCTCTTTAAAGGAAACCGACCATCTGAACCCCCTCAAAATCCAATCACAAGTGACTCACAGGAGACTCATGAGCTGTATGCTAATACTAGGTGTAAACAGTTTTCCGTCTCAGTTGACCACTTATGATCAGTTCACTCAAGATGGAAATACCTAAAGAAATCATATTTCAATTATTTGCCAAAAAACATTCAAATGGGCTTGAAATTATAAGCTCACTCTGTACTACTGTACTAATATTATAACAGGTTGATCATTTTAACAAACCAAAGCACATCTGAAAACACAGTTCTCGTGAACATATCAATCAAGCAACAAAACCACTGATTTTCTTTTGTTGTTTCTTAAAGCCCCGTTCATTGTTTTCTAGTTCTAGTTCCTCCAGCAAAAGACAAATACGATCAAATTATAATCAAAGTGAATTTTGTTACACCTCTTGACACACAAACTGCTCTAGTGATCTCAGGTTTTGTTCTGGGAAGGTGTATGTAGCGATTAGAGGATAAGACAGCAGCCATGCACAATCGGCCTGATGAGCGAACTCTCAGCAGATGTAATTAGCTCCATATAATTACTTTCACACTTCCCTGTGACAAGAACGTACAGACTTACTCAGCCCTTACTTTATGTCTTAAACCTTCCTTTGATAACCTACCTCTAATAAGACCCTTTTCGGTGTCACCCTTTAAAAATGCCCTAAGGAGTCCCCTAAAATGGAAAACATCGCTGCAGCCCCAGTTTCTCTGCTCAGCCTTCAGTAAACAGCCTACTCTGCTTTGAGGCACTGAGACTTACTTAAAAGGGCACCACTGATGTGTACATGAGAGAGGTTTGTCACACGCACTCATCTGGGAAAGACTGTAGCACATATGAACTTTTCAGGATGATCAGCCTACTGTGCTAGTCTCGAAATATCACAAACATCTGAAATCTCTTCTCTTCATCAAAAGCTGATTGCATGCTAAGCATTATACAGTGTTGTTCATCACAGGCAGGGCTGAACACAAACATGGAAAGGTTGTCTGTGTCAATCTCAGACATCAAAGGGCAACATTTGTGACTGACAGCCAGCTGAGCTAGGGATGAGGATGTTTTCTCTGCTCGGCTCGTCTAAAAATGTTCATATTTGCAATGTAAAGGATGCATTTTTATATTCTATCCCATGACAGAAAATATGCTGTCAAATCTGTAAATACACTGTGAAAAAAACATGTTAAATCTAACAACTGTGGTGCCATACATTTACAGAAAAAGGTTGTAATGTTGCTTCAGGCAGCGTTTCAACAGCTCAAAAACCTTAAAAAGACTAGAAATAATAAAGCAGCAACAAACTAAATAAAATGCACATCCTTAAAACAAAGATGCCCTATTTGAATAGAATAATCAAATGCAATGCTCCACACAGGGGCTTCTAGTGACTTCTACAGACTAATATATTTAATTTTAAAAGTAAATGTATTGACTTGCTAAATATAATTTTGTTTTGCACCATAAAAAATATGATACTTCATGCAAAAAATAAAATACAGCATAATTAGTCTTGTTAAACATAATATATTTTTAACTGTAATTTTTAACCAGTTATTTTTACTGCAAATTTACTTTTTAAAAATGCATTTATTGCATGAGAAAAGCATAATCTATTTTGTAAACAGACACGTGGCCATGAAGGGAGTGAAATTAAACAAACCACTGTGGTAAAAGATGGATTTGTAAATGTGAAAACACACCACTGGCTTGTGTCAAATTCAATCTTAGGTATTCTAGGACATTTTGCCAGCTTTGCAGTTCCACCTGACATCTTGACGTTATTCTTGACAGTAATCCAGCTGGGCTTAAGACTGTACAAGTGAAGGCACGTTTACAGCAACAAAATGTCTGAGGTTCTCCTACTTCGCTAAGCCTAGACTGTTTCACTGGCATAAATCATCATCTGCGGAGTCGTACAGAAATCCAGCAAAGCAACAAGCGTGGAAACAGGTCGTGCGCACTGCAGAGGTTTGGTTTTGGGAAGAGTAACAGACTTCTGAGAGATACATTAACACAGAACTTACAGGCGTATGTCATGGCAAAGCTGCTCCCCGTGTCCACCATGTCCACTTGTGGTACCAGTTTAGGAACATCATTGTGTTGAGAGAGCGCGAAACGGAACACGTCGTATTCATGGGAGTCGGTTGGAAACAAACCTCCTGTCGAGATTACAATAAAGTCTTTGAGAAACAATTACACGAATAGGGAATATTTAAAGCCAAAAGGCTAACTGTACCTCATCCTGTTCGACGGAAACTTTAAATCACCGTCAGGACAACAATAACCGCTGAGTACTCACCTATGTTGATGTTACTTGGGAAACTTGAACATGAACACAACCCAAGCAAACCGGTTAAGAGTAAGACGAAGCTTTGCCACATATTTCCGTTTGCATTTGAGAAACTGACAAAAAGCCAAATGCCAAACATATATATATGTATATAAATATATATATCCCAAAGTCTTTGTCTCCTCACTCACACTGAGCCCATAGCGGTAACACAGAGCCAGCAGAGCGCAGTGAATCCCGGTCAGTCCTCTTGGTAATACCGGTGGGTGACTGAATAAGCGTGTCTCTGACAGCCCTACTTACAATGAACACACTCTCTGTAGTGTCAGCAGAAGAAAGAAAGCGCGGATCCTGATCGCTTCCTTAACACCATCACCGCGCGCTCCCGGTAGGTAGTTACTCTACGCAGAGTAGAAGAGCAAATGACTGGGTAAACTTGAAGCCGTGCGCAGACTGTACCATTTTACAGCTGCTTGATTTCTCCAATTGTTATGCTATGGAGCTAGAAAATGTACCTACGTAAAATATCTACACTAAGAGCATTAAATGAAAGCCTTAAGTGTAATAAACAGTTAAAGGCTTATGGGAAACGGGACATTAAGTTGGACTGTTGATGCAAACGATGTTACCCAACAAGAAAACAAACACAGTGATTTAAACACAGCATCTTTTTCTGTATATGGGTCAATGACAAATATAAATATAAGAGGCAAAAGGTTTAAAAACGCTCAAGTTATTTAATGTTCAAGAAAAAAGTGTAGAATATTTGAATTACAAAAAGGAAGAAAAAAAAATCATTTGACTATCGCGTCAATGTCAAGTAGCCTACAATGTAGACATCAAAATGAAACGTACTAAAATATTATAACTGCACATGATTTTACACACCATAATCAAGTTTTGACAACATATTTTTGTATTTCAGCATATTTCTGTTACAGAAATTAATTAAATTAAATCTAGTTTTATTGACGTGTATCCTATAGTATACAAACATGCAGTGACTTTAGTGGAAAATTTGAAACACACATCATCAATTAGGTCATCAGAACGATGTCACACAGTCCCAATGCCTGATGTTTAATGTCTGATGTTTTATTAAGTAAAATACTTAAGTTCTATCCAGTCTAGCTGTAAAAGAGGTCAATTGCTTTAAGGTTCACTCACTCTCAGGCTTGAATAATAACCCTGACCCAACATTTCTTTTCACGAAACCTACTTTCTTTTAAAATGAAATCACAGCAGAGTTCATAAAACACTACATGATATCAATAATTGCACATAATATAGCAGAGCATGGCAGAGATTGCACCTAAACTATCCCATGAATTAATAAATTATAAATGCACATTGTATTCACATCTATATTGCATGGATTGGAATGTATTGCAAACTGAAACTGTCAGCCCTTTTTCTGAATTAAGGCTTTAAGTGAATTGCATGAATAAAGTACAATACATTATTTTATATAGGCTAAATATATTTTATTTTGGTTGTGATGATCGATGGTTGTTACTACATCTTTAATCTATATTTACTATTCATAGTTTTCCAAGTGCTCTTAAAACTACAACAGTTCAATATAATCATAAAAATGGGCTGAACATGAGTGCTGTCCATGCGCTGAGATTAGATTACATTAACAGTGACATAGCCCTATATAATTAAGACGGCACAAATGACTTCATCAATTTCAGGATGTAATGACATTAACATCCATGACATGAACCAATTACAGTGTGCTGGAGCTCCAGTCCCTCTTGACGTAGCAACAGAAGGAGGAACTTCACTACTACATGGTTTACTGTGTTGCACTGGCAAGTGCCAAGAAAATGCCTTATGGGAATCAGGAACATGAGTTGCCGCAAGTTAGCTGAAACAAAAAAAGAATGAATTATTGAATATCCATAAATAAAACATTAATGTTGTAAATAAAATAAGTTAGGTTTGCTTAAGTGCATGTTATGCAGTTTCTAAACTGGGTGGCTTCAGAATTTAATTAGCTTTGTTTGAGGAAAGTGTCCACTTCAACAAAAAAGGAATAATCATCTTGTGTCTTCTTTAGGGTTTTAGAGTTGGCATTAGGAATGTATTTACTTTGGATATAAAAAAATTGAGAACTGGAATCTTATTGTGTGTGCCATTTTTTTAGCACACATTGCAATATTTATTGTTTGTTTGTTTGTTAAATGCATAAAATATAAAGTACTGGCTAGTGGTTGTAAGAGCCACTGCTAAAAAAATAAATAAATATGTAACACTATATGTCATTAAATAATATTACATATATATAATACAAATACATTACAGTATATTCAATATTTAAATGCATAAAGAAAATATGTGAAACATTAACTTTTATTAATCATATTATATATTTTATCAATGATATATGATATATTGTTTTATTTAAATGTGATTTTCTTCATATTTTTATTTTATTTCTTTTATTATCTGAATTTTCCATTTGATTTATTTCTTTTTTGCACCTTCAGATTCTAGATCTTCAATTATTAATTTATTTTCCCTATATGGCGATGAGAAATGTATTTATTCACTGGTTCTTTATGACTCGTTTTGTTGTATAGCTTCACAAATGTCAAGCAAATCACAACTTTTTACTTAAAAAACATTTTTCATATTTACATATATATTTTATAGTACACATATTGTCTTAGGTTATTATTTGTCTTAGTATTTTAACTCTTAAGTTTCGAATAATCTTCTGTTTCCCAAAAATACTATAAGATCAGTCAAGATACAGTCTTTTATACAGTCCCAGAAATATAGGTCTGAGCCTATATATGTATGAGGAAGTATGAATACTACTAGATGTTGTGAGACCTGGTGTGAACATGTTGTTTTCTTCTCTCAGGTGCTCAAAGTGTGCTTCAACATGTAGTAGGCAGAACCAGGCAACACTACTTCACCACATAAATCTAGTCCTGGTGGATCTACCTGCCATGGAATCAAACTAGCGCACATACATTCTGGTTCCAAGAGCATCCATCCTCTGGTTATTCTTGTAAGCGCTGGCACCGATTTTACTGCTGCTCTTTGATTTTCCCCTGAGAGAAATTCTGAGGATACTTCAGATCTTAGAAAATCAGCTAAGAATATGTACAGTCAGAGAGCTTAAATCCACCAAGCTTTGTGATTCTGCTAATCTTCATTCAAATACCTGTGAACCAGAAGAGCGAAATGCGCAATCAGCTTTTTCCTGACAGCATCCTGATCTCCTGGCTGTCTAGAAAAAAGCTTTATTTGGTTTATCCATCTTTAGGCAGTCAAACGTCTTCTGAAAAAGTCTGACAAAAACCTGACTAAGTAATCAAATCAATTGATTCTAAGGAACATAATGCTAGTGAATAAAACAGTGCCAGAGCCTTATTGGATTATACATGAGAATAAACAACCCGAGGTATCCCACATTTACGGCCCTATGTATAGTGATTTGTCCCAAACTTCACAGAAACTCTTTGACATAAAGGTACAAGTGAATTAAATATTTAGTGAGTGAATAATGCAGCACAACCTCAGGTTAGTTGACAGTTACTATTACAGAAGCCTTGATTGTGCACTTGTGTTCTTAAGGGGGAGTGCTCTCAAAGAAAGACCCATTTGAGCCCAGGTAAAGCCTTTAGTCCAGGACGCTTTTCCCCCATTAGTTGTTAAAGGTGATGAGGCATAGCTAATTCAGCAGCACTGGAACTTACATTTGTGTCTCCATTATACCTTAAAAGCTTTTCACCTTTGAAAGTCAGACAGGGAAGCTAGAGGTCTTTCAACAGGAAGCACCGAAGCCATTACTATCATTACTGAACAAAGCTCTGTGGATAGACGAGGGGGAAAAGACGTCATTCCTTTCATGTTAATTTGGCCAGTGTCTTAACTGTCATGCTCTGTTTTCATAAAAGTCTAGGGAAGAGGCAAGTGTTTGACCCAAAAAGACCAGAGCGAGTTCTTTTTTGAAGTAGGACTATGAGAAACATATTTTGATTTTGTGTTTTGTTCTCTGCAAATAATTATTTGGCTAAAGTTAATTCAGTTGGCTGAGCACTGGAAATGGGTTTTCTTAATATTAAATTAAATTGTGAACTCTGTAAAGATACCTGCTCCATCTCAGAAACTAAATTAATTAATAAATAATAAAGTCAAACATGTCAAAGTAACTCAACTGTATTTCTTGCAGCAAAAGAAATAAAATACATAAGTTAACATAAGAAGCACATGCAAGACTGGTCACACTCAGATACTTGAAGTGTTGTTCTTTTTCTACTCTCAAGCTTAGCTGAGGCTTTACTCCACATAGTGATAATGTCACATGTTCCCCTTTTTATGCCTAATATTAGACTTTTATTTTGAAGCTCTGGTATTTTATTTTTTCTTGTTCTAGTCATGTAGTCCATTATAGTTCCTCTGTTGATTAGCTCATTGATTGGTCTCACCTGTGTCTTGTTACACTGATTGGCCTGTGTGTATAAGCCACTGCAGTTTGCAATTATTAAACATTTCGGCAAATTTATGTGAATTCTACACATTCTCATTGGTGCTTTTTTTTGACAAACTGCTAGCATGTTCTAAAAACCATACATTTTTTATATAAATCAATTCATATGAACTAAAATTTTTTGTAAAAAAGCAGTCCAGTCTCTCTGCAGTTTATGAGGTGGCTAATTCGTACAAATTTGTACAAATTCACGTGATTTTGGCTAAATCGTACGTATTTTACGAGTTGCTTGTTCATATGAATTTGTACGAATACACCTAACCCACCCCTAAACATACCCGTCACTGGGGTTTAGACAAGTCATACATCGTACGAGTGAGGTTGTACAAATTTATAATTCTAATACATTTGAATTGGTCGTGAGAAAAAAGTTACTTTTATCAGGTCATGACCACAGTCTAATTATTTATTAAACACTGAAATATCTGCACCCAAAGCATTAAGCTTGAAAAAATAAAATAAAATACTTTACAAGAAAACCATTTTTCTACTTCAAAATCTAACATTTGATTCCATGTACTTGGCATTTCTTTGTAATTATTTGGCTTACACAATTTTTGCTTACTATAGGAAAATAGGACATCATAACAAACCGGCCATGTTAGCATGAGTGCAGTAACTAAAATAGGTCATGTTTGTCAGTAAACTCAGCATCTTCCTGTGTTAAATGCTCTGGTTTCCCATTGGAATTCCCCGCATATTGCACATCCTTGGAAATATTTTGCTAATCTTTACAAGCGAGCAGAGATGACAGTGTGCTTAACAGGGGAGTAAGAACATCAAATTAAGTGTCTGATGGAATGAGACGGATGCAGCTTTGTCAGCATTATTGTAGCAGGTGTCATTCTATGTAACACGAGGAATTAATCTGGGCCGACTGCACGTTTAAAGGTGCCGTTAACCATTTCTGTCATTTTGCTAACTTTCGAAACCACCTTATATCCTTTCAACCATATGACATAATTCCTGCCCTCTAAAGACATGTCAACCAATCCGATAACAGCAATACAATCGAAATGATTCCATATCCAGAAACGTAGTAAAGACACTGTTAAAACAGAATTTTTTTTTTGTGCAATAAAAACAAAAATAACAATTTATTCTACCATGCTTCTCTCACGTGTTAGGTCGTCTGCCATTTTGGAGATGACTTAAGAATGTATTTGACATAATCAGTGTTGTTAACGTTTGGGGGGAAACGCGTACATGAACAAAATCTGTGGTTTTTTATGTCTAGAGGAGTGTGCGCAACTGTGCATATATTGTGATATAGGGGGAGAATAATGGTTGAGTAAATTATTAAGTGATTAAGTTATTTTAATTTCTTTGTGCAAAAAAAAGTATTCACGTGGTGTTGCATAAACGTTGAGTCACTGATGTCACATCCTTTTTTACTGAATTATTTACTATATTTCTGGAACCGGGATCATTTCAGTTGTGTTGCTGTCAAGGAAGCGCTCTGATTTCATCAGAAATATCTTAATTTGTTTTCCGAAGATGAATGAAAGGTTTAGGGGTTTGGAACGACATGAGGGTGAGTAATTAATGACTTAATTAGTTTTCTTTTTGGGGTGAACTAACCCTTCAAATTAAGAGAACATTTCAGCAGATTCGCATTCATGTTTTGGCAAAATGACAACAGAGATGCTGAAATCAGGCTCAAAATTAGCACATGAGGTTTAGCAAAAAGAAAAAGCAGAGAGTCAGCATTATTTTCACATGTATCATTTAATTCTTCATTAAGTCATTATGCTCTGCTTTTATCATTGCTCAAGGCACCCCAAAGCACTATACTCGTTCATTTGTCAGCACTTTGGTCTTGTTAAACAGGATAACGCACAAAGAGATAAGCGTGGATAAAGGATCAGATGAATGCCTAGCAGAACTGAGAGGGCTATGTGCAAACTTGGATCTGCCTTTTCTACTTAAATCATCCTTAATTGCTTTTATTTCAGTTGTCATAGCAACTGAGCAGCTCTTTTGTGGGTTTGTTGGGGGGGGTTGTAATGACTCTCAGCTTTATGGGTCCACAAACATACTGTGAAGTGCAGGAACACATCAGGGGCCGACAGACTCGTGTGCTGCATGTGGAGGAATGTGAGGACAGAAGCGGTTAGACTTGCTTTCGAGAGGCGCCCTCCACGAACCTGCGTTTTTTTGTTTAGTTTGAAGGTTGGATCAACATTTGTTAGCGTGGTAGGGAAAGAAACATATCAGCAACAGAAGAAAAAAGCAAAGCTGTGATGACTTTCACCCCCACTGCGTCCCTAAAGAACATGACAATCTGAAACAAATATTACAAAGAGATGCTACAAAACTGCCGGTTGGAGTTGAAAAGCCCAAATGCTCATCGCATTTCACTGGAGCCCAATTAATACTGCATTGGAAGAGTCAGCGATTTCCTCAGCGTTAGGATTGCAGCTTGGTTAATTCATTGAATGATGGATCATATTATAAAATGATTAGCCAAAACTGCTTCTGCTTTGGACTTTCACTAATTGCTATGTGTTCTCACTAACTCACCCACTGCTTATTAATGCAAGTTTAAATGAAGAACATATTGGCATGACATGACCAGGTGCGGTTTGCTGGCAGGAACAAGAGCTGAGCAGACAACATTAGGGGGAATATTACAATGGCTGTCAAAAAATACACCCCCAAAAAAGAAGAAATTAAAACAGAAGGGAAAAGCTTTATTAATGATCATTTTTTTCTATAATTTTATTACATAAACAAAGTACAAAATTATGCCTATTTTTGAGTTTCTTTCTTCTGTTGAGCACAAAAATGAATAATTGTTTTGAAAAATGTAGGTTACCAAACATTTGATAGTAGCCATTCAGTCTCTTTAAGTCTTCAACTCCCCTTTCCGGCAGATTTAACCAGATCCTGAGGGAGGTTGGAGACATTGAGTCCAAGTGGACTGTGTTCTCTGCCTCCATTTTCGATGCGGCTGTTCGAAGCTGTGGCCACAAAGTCTCTGGTGCCTGTCACGGCGACAACCACCGACCCGGTGGTGGACACCGGAAGTAAGGGATGCTGAAAAAGGAGTCAGGCCTGGTTTGGCTTGTGGGGCTCCTGAGGCAGCTGATAGGTACCGGTGGGCCAAGTGGACTGCAGCCGGGTGGTTGCAGAGGCACAAACTCCGGTATGGGAGGAGTTCGGTGAGGCCCTGGAGATGGACTATCGGTCGGCCTCAAAGAGGTTCTGGCAAACTGTCCGGCACCTCAGGAGGTGGAAGCAGTGCCCTGGCAACACTGTATACAGTGGGGGTGGGAATCTGCTGACTTCAACTGGGAATATTACAAGATACTTTGAGGATCTCCTCACTCCCACTGAGGCGTGTTCCGTAGAGGAAGCAAAGGCCGGGGGGCAAGGGGCGGACTCAACCAGTACCCGGGCTGAAGTCACAGAGGTAGTTAAGAAGCTCCTAGGTGGCAAGGCACCGGGACTGGATGAGATCCACCCTGAGTACCTTAGGTCTCTGGATGCCGTGGGGCTGTCTTGGCTGACACGCCTCTACGGTGTCAGAGGGAGGTTGGGGTCAGTGCCTCTGGACTGGCAAACCTGGGCGGTGTTCCCTTTTTTTTTAGAAGGGCGATCGGAGGGTGTGTTCCAACTACAGGGGGATCACACTCCTCAGCCTCCCCAGGAAAGTCTATGCCAGGGTACTGGACAGGAGAATTCGTCCGATAGTCGAATCTCGGATCTAGGAGGAGCAATGCGGCTTTCGTCCTGGCCGTGGAACACTGGACCAGCTCTATACCCTCTATTGGGTACTGGAGGGTTTGTGGCAGTTTGCCCAACCAGTCCACAGTTCGCATTGCCGGTAGTAAGTCAGATCTGTTCCCAGTGCGTGTTGGACTGCGGCAGGGCTGCCCTTTGTCACCTTTGTTCATTATTTTTATGGACATGGTTTTCTAGGCGCAGTTCGGAGCAGGAGGGGGGCCGGTTTGGGAACCACAGGATCTCATCTCTGCTTTTTGCAGATGATGTTGTCCTGTTGACTTCTTTGAACCAAGACCTACAGCGGGCACTGGGCGGTTTGCGATGAGAATCAACAAATCTAAAGCCATGGTTCTCAACCAGAAAAGGGTGGCCTGTCCCACCGGGAGGAGGCCCCGGGGACAACCCAATTATTTTTTTATTTAATGCATTAAAAAGCCAAACGACTGAAATTATGTTATTTTTAGGACCATTTAGCTTCTTTGTATTCCTGTACCCTTTTCATGACAATTAAGCATGTGTTTCACCTAAAGAAATAAAATACTTTTTTTTCAATTAATCATCATTTATTATTGTTTTTAGTTCATTTAATTTATTAATTGCATAAAGAAAGCCCTATAATGGGTGGATGGATGGATGGATGGATGGATGGATCATGAATTTTAATGACAATTAATCATACTGTATGTACAGGCAAAATAAAAGGTACTTTATGTTGACAAGTTTATGAGACTTACCCATAAATAGTTTTTAAGCTCTATTAACTTTCACTGAAAAATGGGCTTTGTACTTACAAATATACAGTATGCGATTTGGTTTTAAAAAGGTCAAAATAATATTTTTTGACCATTAGCCCATAGCATGGCATTCTAAGAGGACTTCAGGCTTTAGTAGCTTCAACAATCAGAGGATCAAAAGTTCACAAGACAACCATTTTTAAAGACATTCTGCAGCTCATCCTTCATGACATGTAATTGGAGAGTTATACGGACAATCATGTATATTTCAGATTCAATTAAAGGAGTGTTACAGCTTAGATGGAAGGACATTTATAAAGGTGAAGGGGCTTGGCTATTTCTAGCTTTATTAGATGATTGAATTCCATTGACAAGCAGGCGGCTTTGCTCATGGGACGGCTGCAACTTTCAGGATCTGTCAGTAAGGCCAATTAGAAAGCCAGCAATGGCACTACTGAGAGTGTTTTTATGCTTGGTTCTCTAACCTCCTCCAGCGAAGCTGTCAGCCCTGTCCACGCGAGAGATGGGTTTGGGTACACCTACAGTCAAAGCTCTATATCCCCCCCTCGGTTCCTCTACACAACTTCTGCTAGGCTTGCATATCTAATGCATAATGCATTAAATAATGTGATGAATAATTTGTAATCTGACAATTAGTAACATGTTTCTCAGCTGAAACCAGAGGATGAAGGCCATGTTGAGGTGATGTTTTTTTAATGTTATTTTATTCACAAAGCAACAAAATGCAGAGCAGCTAAAAAAAGGGGAGAGACCAATGAGAAACTTGCATAACAATAAAAAATGCAGAGCAACATTGCCATCCAGTCTGTTGGGGAGGTAGTACACATTATGGGTGAAGTGTGTCTTGAAGAGCTTTCTTCATGCATCGTCGGTGCCACAAAAACTTCAGTGGTGGTGCTTACAAAACAGATAATGCAAGTGTGTGAATGCATTATGCATTAAAAGTCACATAAAAAAACAGGATCTGCAGAGCAGATTCTGATACTACCTATATCACTTTTATATTAGGTTATGAATAGAAAAAAGAGAGATGTTGTTTTGGTATCAACATTTGTATCATTTAACTAAGCCTACACTGTGCAGAAACAGGCCTTTATTGTATTAAAAACACCATAGAATGAAAATTTTATGCATTGGAGTGCTGTTTTAGAACTTCGAGGACAACAAAGAGCATCCGTGTGTCCTTATGGTTTGTGTTTAATCTAATTCAATTTGCATGCTCTACAGTGCAGAATGCAAACGGAGTAGAAACAAGATCAACACAGCATAAGCTTGGTTCCTTCACTTATTTAGGCCATGTGTTGTCTCACCTTTTGTCAGAAACACTGTTCAGACACAAGTCCAGACCCTATTCAGGAATTTTTATTTATTTATATATTGCATTACATTGCGTTACAGTATGTTGTTGTGTGCTCATGAAATAGAGAACAGCTATCTTTCCCCTCATGTAAATAAATAAATGTTTATATATTTTCATTGTATGAAAAATTGCATGATATTTTGCTCCCAAAAAAGGTACATGACTTAGCAGCAACATTTAGATGAGACTTTACAGTTTAAAGCACTGTCTTAGATAGAGTGTTGGCTGAAAATCTGATGCTGATGATAAGACACACAAAATGGAAACATTTCAATAGTTTTCACTCCATTTTCATGATCCTAAACCACAACCCTAAACTTAAACAAAACAAATGTGAGTGGTTGCTTTCCATGTTGACCTGATGACCTCTGTGGCAGTTCTTGGCCAAAGAAAGCTTCTATGGAGTCCATATTCTCTGCGATTAGTTTGAAGGTCTGGCTATGCGAGACTATGTTTGAGTTGGCATGACACGTCTTCTGTCTTAAATAGAGCATTTTGACAGTTCATTTGCTAGCCCAAACCACCTTATTCTAAAAGAACTATAAAGTTACTGTCAGAGCGCACACACACAGTACAAAAAATGAAGACAATGACAAAATAAAGCCTATAATTAGCTCTAAAAGCTGATGGAAAAAATAGTTGACAGTTACCTAAAACAGCACACAATATAGCACCATATGCAACATCATAGCTTAGTGTTGATAACTAAAATAACAGTCACACAGGTCTACCCCATAACCTCTTGTTACATATTAGAGAAAAACCACACACTTTGATCTTGCAAATTCCTCAGAATTGTAGAAAAAAGAATTAAGTGATTAAACAAGCCTTCTGTGGCCTAATCAGTTTATTTGGAGCATGTGTTGCATAATCAGGTCATTAAATATATAGATCATCTGTCATGTGCTTCTCCTTTCTCCAATCGTGATCTTCTTTCTAATCTCTTCATCCTCAGCAGTTTTATTCCTGATAGTTCTGCATTCCAGAGAGGTTCTAATTAACCGGCTTTAGCAAGCAGGCTTTGAAGTTAATTACACTTCCCAAGACCCATTACTATAAGCAAGCTGCAATACAGTGTCATGCATGTGGCCAGGAACTAAATTTATTTCTTACCTTTAACATATACTGGCAACCACCATAGTTCAGGCAGTTAAAGAGAAAGACACAGGAAAAGTACATTTTCCACAAGCTGAGGTATATATGAATAAACACAAGGTACAGAACATAATGGTAACATTCGTGACCCATAAAAAATGCAACACTCATTAAGCAACAGAAGATGTAACATAAAAACTAATGTACATAACTGATAACAGAAACTGATTTTTATAAAAAAAAAAAAAAAAAAAAAGAAAAGAAAAGAGCTACAAAATACTTCCTTTTTATTTCGAAAAACTGTACAATTAATAGAATTTTACAACTGCATGAAGTGTCTGGTTAGATTCTTTTCTGTATACAGGAATTTATTGTTAACCTAGTAAAAAAAATCTGTAGCATTTTTACAATATTTTACAGTTAAAAATATTAAATTTTCATAGTATAAAACATTGGCGGAAGTAGTGATGTTTAGGTCATGTGACTTTAATGTGGTTCGCTTGAAGACTGTGTTTAGCTGTTCACGTTATTTACGCTTCATAAAAGTTGTGTTCAGTGGTATAATGTTAATATACCAACTTATTGACGTACTGAAATCTGTTTTGTACCTTTGAAATACACTGTTAACTACTAAAAGCAGGTGGTGCCGAGTCACATGATAAACCAAAGCCCATCACAAGCAACTTTCAAATATTCAGAGTTATTCACACAGACACTGCGGTAATTTACACTACTGACTATAGGCCTTATTTGTAAGAGTTCCACTGTAACCTTTTTTAAAGAACAGAGAGAAAATTAAATTAATTTTGTGGTAATCAACATTATGCAAACACCTTCAATTGAGTTTATCTGGATTATTCATATAGCAATAGCGGCTAAAAATATTGTGAAAACTGACAAAAGCACTTACTTTTTTAATCCTATTTTGAGTACTGCATATCTGACTAATATTTCCCTAGCGAGTGGTTAAAGTAGAGGCACTCATTAACATTTCGAATGGTCAAATGCAAACTATGCAAACTTAATGATTTTAAAAGTGACCACAGGGTAACATGAACTTCGGGCTTTAGTGTTTTTTTTTCAAACTTTGAGGCCTAATTAGCTCCTGCTGTAAAGTGCTATCGGCATACTGTGCTTTTTTGTATAACTATTCCTGACTTTCAATGAATGTGTGTGTGTGTGTGTGTATATGAATGCACCACTGACTCCTCCGAGAAAGGCCCAGGGCAGAGCAGAAGCGCCTCCCAGCTGTGAGCCTGTAGGCTGGGCTTTAGAAACAGCACTGCGCTCCTCTTAACCTTTCTTCTTCTTAGTCTTTATGATCTATAGCAAAAGTTTGAAACCACTAGATAAAACACCAATATTTTGCAGTTTTCTAACTTAATGAAAAAAACTGTTTAATTACAAAATGTATTATCAGCGTAACCACTTAAGTGAAAGTTGAATTAAAAATGAAACATCAATTTCAAAGCATCTAGTTTTATGACAGCAGCAATCAATCTGACACAAACCCCACAAGTTCATTTTCTCCAGCATGATTTAAGATTCAAAGAGCATCTTGTTTTTTATCTTTATTTCATACAAACTCAGATTTTTGGACCCCATACTATCTGTTACTGGCTTATATACTGTAGGATTGGTAATATTATGAATTTGTTCCCTCTTGGTTAATTCTTTACAAACTAGATCTTGGTGAGCTTTATTTGATTGGTTTGATTCGTAAGCTCACCTTCATCTGTCCTGCGCCCTTTGAATAAATCAGGCATTGTCGGATTTTGTAGAAAGCGGCAAACTGAACATCCCAGACAGGTACCGAGCTGTTCATCATCTTTCGCTCCATAGAAAACAGATGGATGATTTGAGAGAAAGTCTGTCAGACCAAATGATGAAAATGAATTTAAGGAGAGAAATGCCTTCCGCTGTTTTTGCATTTGCTCTACCCAGCTGTACAAGAACAGATTGTCTTAATTGGGTTAAGGGTGTATTTTCACTCAAAGTCTGCTCCGGAAAGTCTTAAACTGCTATTTCAGATTGCCATTTAATCAAAAGTTAGAATACTGAAGTGAATTCCGTGAAAAACTGTGTAATTTAAATTATAATTTATATGATTTTTGAGAATTATTGAACAGTGTGGTAGAAATAATCATTCGCACATCTGCAGATGGCCAGTCCAGTTTTATATATTTTTTTAAATGTAATTTATTCCTGTGGTTGCAAAGCTGCATTTATTCCAGTCTTCAGTGTCATCCTTCAGAAATCCTTCTATTATGCTAGTTTGCTGCATAAGATACTTTTTGTTCAATGTTGATACACCGATACCAGCATTCAACAGTTGTGCTGCTTTTGTGAGAACAGTGATACATTTTTTAAATGTTGAATTAAAGAAAATTGCTAAATGGAACAGATCATTTTTTTAGGACAGCATGCAGAAATGCCTGCCATGACCCATTTCAAAAGAGATGAAGACTGGAAAATCATATGAATCATGTGGCATATGAAGATGATACCAATTAAGGAACACATCCTTTGCACACTTTATTTGGCTCATCAACTTCTGTCAGATATCGTTTTCTTTTGCGCCATCTGCATTTGTGTGAGTTAATCATTTTTACCTCTGACAAGGCAGAATTGCTAAATAGAGGAGCTTCTTGTCATACAATGCATGAATGTGAATTTAGAATTCACAGTAGTCGTCTCTCATCACCGGCACATCAAACAGAGGTTTAAAGTCAACCTCAAGGGAGCTAAAAAGGACATACAAGAACAATTGCTCATGCATTAAAAGGGCTCTCTACGCACATTTTAGTATAGTACAGAAAAGAAGAGATTTACTCTATTTATACCTCATCTATCAACTCACTCTGCCTATATCCCACAACAGAGGTCCTAGCACAAAAGCAACAAGCAGCTGTCCGCCTTGTGAAAAGCTTTCGTGGATTGTGTCTGATTTGAGTCAGTTCTCTGGGCAGAGACCCAGGGAGAGACAGTCTTGTCTGCACAGGCATGTGGGACGGAACTGAGTGGGCTTTCAGTCACGGTGCATTGTCACAGTGATTCACCCTTGCAGCTCAGCCAAGCACAGCACTATCTCTTCTCCACAGTGCCGTATTCAGGACCACGGACAGGGACAGTCACAGTAAAACACAAGGCGACAGTAAGACGTTACAATGGGCTGCAAAACACGAGCAAGTGGGACATTCTCATGAAAGAAACTCCAAAAACAGAGCATCTTCCATAGAGTGTCCTATTCTCATCAAGCAACCCGCTGTGGAACACGGCATAAAATAAAAATATAAAAAATAAAAAACAGGCTTTGTAATAACAGCTGGTGCTGTCTGTGGGTTGGCAGATACACAGATGTAGAATTTGAGCTTTTATATTCCAGTGGCAGATCGGCTTATATAGTTTTTAAAGGGCACAGATGTCTCTTTGGTAATATTATGACTGAGAAAACTTTCATAAAGTCTTTGTTTTAAGCTGAAACATGTTGTTTACGTACCACTGGAACTGACGTTCATATTCAAAAGATTTTACGATTGCAATACGTGGCCAAAACTCAATTAAGATATATTTTATTGTTTGCTTCCTACATTAACAGCAGGAAAATTTTTATATATTAGATAAAAATCACATTTATGTGCACATTTACTGTTTAGGCATCAATAAAATGGCAAGTGAGGTTAGAGGAACCTATTCAAATAATTTAAAAGGGAAATAATGTTGACTTTAATGATGAAATTTTGTTAATTTGGTTAAAATTCTCAAATATTATTAATATTTAAAATAACAGTATATATTAAAAAAGACAATTCTACTGTGATATATGTACAGTAGTATATTCATTATTGTCAAATATTGTCAAAAACACCCAAAATGTACTAATATTAGAAAACATCAAAAATAAATAAATAAAAAGTTAAATGTTACAAGTATTATATCAATATGAATTAGGGCCTGGCATATGTAAGTACAAAGCTCCTCCAAAGTTGAGCATATGCTCCTCATGGACCCATTTAAGTGTCTGTTCACATCAAGTCAACTGTATCACGACTCTGTTCTCACTAGAGCACATTTCTCATTTCACACTTAAACACTCAGTTATGTTAGCATTGTTGTTAAGATCAAAAGTGTGCACATTTCCCGCTGGAATTTTTTTAGGACGGAATCCTACTTTGATCCCCCATTTCCTTCTGTCAGCAGATTCTCCCCCTCTCTCTCTCAGCCCAGTCACACAGAGAAACAGACAGCATAGCATGATCGCAACAAGATTATAGCTTTGCTGGAGCAGAATCAAGCCTGTGTGAAATTGTCTACAGACCAAACAATTCCATAGAGGATGTTCTCCAAACGACTTCTACTGCACATGAGTTCGCAAGTAAACTGGCAAATATGTTATGCGCATGAAAAGAACAAATATTGATAGCTTTAGGTCATGCTCGGTTTCACAAGCTTAAACTGGTGAACTAGGATTCAAATGCAAAACCGTGTTCATAGATTGGATCATAAGCAACTGCAAAATTATGAGGTGCTGTGAGAAACAGATTTGTCATAATTTTGTATCATTATGATGGATAAACCCGTTTGGGTTCTGTCCTGATAGAATATGGTCCTGATAAATGGGCACTTGCACAATGTTGCTTATGCTTTTTACCTCTTAAAAATAAGCATATTAGACACATATTAATATAAATAGACTATAGACATTTTAAAAAGTACATAATTAAGAACAATGGGTTCAGAACAAAGTGATATATTACAAGTTGTAATTTATATATACAAGTACACACACACACACATATATATATATATACATATACACAATATATTTATATATGTATATACATTTTTTACACACACACACACACACACACACACACATATATATAATTTAAATATATTACTAAATATAAATTATTCAAATATTATATACAGTATATGTAAATATGTGTGTGTGTGTGTGTGTGTGTGTGTATTTATCATGTATTTATAAATACACACGCATATTTACAAAATATGTACATGAATATATTTATATGAATATTATTTATTTTATATATAGATTTAATTAATATATAAACATTCTGAAAATTCTGAAATATATAAATATACATTTTTATTTTGGATGCGATTAATTGCAATTAATAATTTACTGTTACAGCGCTAAAATATATTTAACAATATTGCACATCTGCCACTTTTTGTACTAGATAAAGGTGAAACAGAATTATAATTAACAATTAAAAAATGTACAACTTGATTGTAAAATATACTGCACACCTAGGATGCATGTGTATAGTGTGTGTGTGTGTATATATATACAGTATATATATATATATACGTATATATATATATATATATCCAATAAGAAGCAGGCAAAATTACAAAAAGGAAAGAGAGCAAGATAGCAAAGAAAACTGAAGAATTTTGGACACCAATCAGTCACGATACAAACATAGCAGGGGACTAATATCATGTCTAGAAACTCAGTTGGACTGAAAAATGTTTTATTGTGAGTGCTGACAGTCAGAGGCTGTTGTGATGTAATGGTCCATCAGTTCCTTATGGGGGCCTTCCCAGAACTAGCTATCCAACTACACAGACGGCTGCTGAGAAATGCTCTCAGATGGCCATATGCAGCGACGCACACACTTAACAGAGCAGATTAAAAAACAGAACGCTTCTGGTATGCAAGAAATGCCAGTCAGACAATTTTTTTAAACAGTGTGATTAATTGCCATATGAGTTCTGCTTCATCAGACATGTAATTAGGAGTCAGACAGTAAATCAACTACAGTGTATCAAAGTATGTCTTATTTGTTTTGATCCACAAAAACTTGCTGCACTTCAACATTTAGGTTCATTGAATATATTTAATGCTTATAGACATATGTATACTCTATTTCCATGACATCCATCATGGAAAACAAAGTATTTTCTTTCAACACATAGTCTAAGATGTGCTAAAAAGAAACTGAATTTATCAAGTCGTTGGCCCTGCAGCCTGAGACTCTTATACATTTTTAAAGATGTGTAGGAAGGGTGATAATTTGTTCGCAGTGTGTGTTCACAAAGGTATCTGTTTTACCAACTAGAGCCAATAATTATGTCATTATCGCTAATAGCACCATTCAGAACTTGGATAGCAGTTTCAATTTGGGCAGAGACATGTTTCGTTTCTGCTTCTGTTTTTTCCCATCTGCAGGTAGAAGCATGCCAATGAAACAGCTATTTCTAAAGTTGGCTAAATAAAAGAGCTACAGGGAAGTGCCATGTTTGACGCTCAGAGCATTTCTGTTCAGATTATTGGCTCAAAGCTGATCATGTTACTGTCACAAAATAGGAAACCCTTCTGTACAATACTCCCGGAAGAGTCTCAGCCCACACTGTATATGTAAATCTTGTATATAGATATAAAATAACATCAATACATTTTATATTAGCATTAAATGACTTATTAATGCCAAAAATAAGCAAACATACTACTGTTGGAATTTAGATATATGGGATTCCCTGTCGACACTTCACTCATACTGCATCTGCTAAGACGCTATGGGAAATACTTCTTATTTCCTCCTAACTGAAGCCTTATTCAATCAGGTAGTGAATGGCCGCAATGGCCATTGGTTGCTGCAGTGGTTTTTAGATAAACATGAGACATGAGGAGTGTGTCGCAGGCCTGGGACTAACTCATGCGGAAGCCGCCCTCTCTGGATCGGAGTGCTCGTTCTGCAAGCTGCTCAGCATGGCGACTCTATGCGCCACGATAGCGTCCTGGCTAAAAGCACGGGTGCCGCCACAAGAGTGGTGTCACGGGCATATCATGCTCCAGGTGAACAGAGCCTGTGTTATAGCTCTGCGCCAATGGAAAAATGCCCAATGGCTGCGAGAAGGAGTTCCCCTCTGTGTGGCCAACAGGAGGAACGTGATTGTGACAGACAGCCTCCATCCTGTGGTCAGTCAAAGACAGCAGTTTGCACATCAACTGACTAGAAATTATGGCAGTATGGTACACCTGTCGCGTTTTCCTACCACAACTGAGGGACAGTCACATTCTGGTTCGTTCGGACAGTATGACAGTGAGGTCATACATAAATCATCAGGGGGGTCTGACATCAAGTCGCCTCCACTAACTGGCAGCATGCCTCCTGAGGTTGGCCCTGTGCAACTCGATAAGAGCAACACACATACCGGGCATTCTGAACCAGGGCACAGACATGCTGTCAAGGGGCAAAGTCAGTTCAGAAGAATGGACACTTCACCCTCGAACGACCCAGTTAATCTGGCAGATATTCAGCAGAGTGGAAATAGATCTATTCACCTCGGGCCGCAACACGCACTGCCCAGCCTTTATCACAAATAGATGGATGCACTGGCCCAGAACTGGCCCAGCCTCCTGCTTTATGCATTTCCCCCAACGGCTCTGATACAACAGGTCATCAGCCGTGTCAGAGAGGAAGGTCACAGAGTCCTCCTGGTAGCCCCCTTCTGGAGGAACCAGCCGTGGATAGCAGACCTACATGTGATGGGCTCAGGGTTCAGTTTGGCAAGCTGTGGGCTCTTCATATATGGCAGCTCGACGGAAGCCTGTATGTCTCCCAGAGTGCATGCAGAACACCATTTCACAGGTAAGAGCCCCATCTACGACACGCGCTTATACTATGAAATGGGCTGTTTTTACGAGGTGGTGTGCAGAATGCAGCGAAAACCCCTCAATATGACATATCAGGGATTTTGTCATTCCGACAGCACCTCCTTCCCCATCCACTATTAAGGTTTATGTGGTGGCTATATCAGCCCATCACAACCTTATAGCAGGTCAGACAGTGGGCAAGGATATTTTAATTATCCATTCGTAAGAGGCGCTAGATGGCTGAAGCCTTCTTGCCCTCGCACTATCCCTATGTGGGATTTGCTCATAGTGTTAAATGCCCTAAGAGGAGCACGCTTTGAACCTCTGCAAACGGCTACTGTGAAGACGCTGACGCTTAAGACTGCACTGCTTTTGGCACTGGCATCTGTTAAGCGAATAGGCAGCCTGCAAGCGCTGTCTGTGAGCTCCGTCTACCTGGAATTCGGGCCAAATTGCTCTAAAGTCATCATGAAACCGAGGCTCGGCTATGTGCCGAAGGTACTCTCCACACCATTCAGAGCACAGGTGGTATCCCTCTCGGCGCTACCCGTCTCGGCGCTACCCCCTTACGAGGGGCATGACTTTAACCCTCTCTGCACTGTCAGAGCATTGAGAGCCTACATTGAGCAGTCAGCTGCCTTTAGGTGATCTGACCAGCTGGTTATCTGCTTTGGCACCCACTCTAAAGGGGTACCGGTCTCGAAGCAGAGGCTTCCTAAATGAGTTGTAGACGCTATTCTACTGGCATACCCTTCACAGGGCCAGGAATGTCCCATAGGAGTAAAAACTCACTCAACTAGAGCCACTGGGCGTGGTCTAGTGGTATTTCCCTATCCCCATCGGCGGGTCCTCGCCGTCCACTTTCGCCAGGTTTTACAATCCGGATGTCCCGGCTTTGCATACAAGGATCCTCTCTGCTTAAAGCGTTAAAATGTTTATTTCGCTGTGTCTGGCCACTACATTGCCAGACCACAAGCTTTGGCTTGAGAGCCTCAAACGTGAAATGTCAGTCAGCTGTTGGCCACTGAGCACTCAAATAGCAAGCACTGGCTATAAATTCTATTTGTATTCATAGGTTCACCGTATAACTTGTTAATGTCCCGGGCATTGGCTATTAATCCCCCAACCCGCGGACTTAAGCTCAGTATATGTTTTACTTGCTGCTTTGACCAACGGCGCTCAAACAGCAGACACAGTCTAGAGCATTTATGTCTGTTATTTCTGTTAAAGCTCACTTGTGAGCGCAGGCTCACACGCCTCTTAAAGTGTAAGAACGATTTAATGCATATGTGGAGCAGTGATCTCTCTGGATGCTTATGTGACTGTGAGTCCCGGTTTTCACCTAGGTCCACTGTCAGACTTGATTGTTCTGCACCTACGGCACGGAGGGATTGAATTGTGTTCCCATAGTGTCTTAGCAGACGCAGTACGAGTGAAGTGTCGACAGGGAACGTACAGGTTACTTCCGTAACCCAAGTTCCCTGAGACACAGGAAAGAGTACTGCGTCACGTGCCGTAAGTGTTCGTTGCTTCAGTCGAAATAACCTATCCCCGCCAGCAAAGTGGCCACCATACAGTGTATACATGATTGGCCCCGTCCATTCTGGCGGGCTTCGGCGGGAGCCACGGACATTGGTCGATCTAACAATGGCCATTGCAGTTTCATTGTGTGATTGAATAAGGCTTCAGTTAGGAAGAAATAAGCAGTGATGCAGTGCTTGTTCCCGTGTCTAAGCGAACCTGGATCACGGAAGTAACCTGTACATTATATATATATATATATATATATATATATATATATATGGGCCAGTAAGATATTTAAAATAGCTTAACAAAACAAAACAAAACAAAACATATAACATAACATAACATAACATAACATAAATATGCTTACAAAAAACATGTCTCACTACAAATCTAGTGAAATGCTGTAATCATCTGCCGCAAAAATAAAGCCTAACTGGTGGCTATTTACTTCCTAAACATTTACAAAACCCCAAAATGAAAATTTAGTCTTTGTGTCACAGCTGATCAAAGACTATAGAATACCCCAGACATGTCCCTCGTATATTTTTGAATGGAAGAAAATGCAATGCTTAACATTGCTGATCAATCACCGGAGGCCCGCCTTCAAAATAAAACAGCCAATCATTGTAAAGTCAGCACATCAACGCATCTGCCATTAGAAGTAGAAGTAAAATTTAATCGTACAAGCTTAGTGAACCGTTTTGGAGAATTTGATGTTTCCCTAATGAAAGGGATAGGAGCTGAATTTAGATGCCCGAGAGGCGTTTCAAAGATGGCCGCCAAGTGACATGACTTAAAGAGACTTTGAGCTGACACAGAAGATTGTATGCATTTTCGTGCAGTAATATTCTCCAAAATGGTGATGTTATGGTGCCAAATAATTGAATGAAGTTGTTATTTTTTGTTTTTTTAGTAAAAAAAGTTTGTTTTGTAGCATTACAGTTCAACCACTGATGGCAGATTTTTCTGAGCCTTGACACTGTTCATTGCTTAGCAGTTAATAGGACAGTCAGAAGCCTCCTAGATTTTATCAAAAATATCTTTAATTGAGTTTCAAAGATGAACAAAGCTTTTATGGGTTTGGAGCGACATGGGGGTAAGTGATTAATGACAAAACGTTTATTTTAGGGTGTAGTAACCTTAAATTAACGCTAAACCTGCAGCACGTGGAATAAACAAGTTCACTGCATTCATTTAGCAACTGTGAATGGAGCCGTTCTGAAGCGGAAAAAACACTGGATCAACAACTGATTGCCTCAACAACGTGTGCGCTTCGCTTAGTCAGACACGCAGTAAAAACAGACTTGATATTGTATTGCCATATTGTACTTTCTACAGACCCCAACCTTTAAATGCATGGGTACACACACTCACACACACACATGCACAAAAAGTTGTTTGGGCAGGTTTTAGCACTTTGAGATGGACAAAGTCATCATAGTGATGAATCAGCTCTTTTTGTCCAGTAAATCTTAATGAGTTGTTTATATAGCTCTCAAGTCACTAATATAGTGCAAATGTTTTCTTGTGACCACATGTAATGAGAGTTTCTATACACATAATCACCCAGCTGAGCTGTTTACCGGCCTTCATTATGAATTTCCCACCATGAGTCTTTCATCTTCATTAATGTTGACCCATGAGAGAGCCAGAAGTCCCTTTTTGGGGAAACAGGATGAACAGATAAGCAGCGTCTCTGATCTTAACAAGTCATTAATTAAAAAATAATTGTTCTGAATTTTTAGGAAAAATAATAATGTTTAATAAGAACATGCAGATTTTTTTTTTTACATCTAATAACGATTAGATTAGCTTTAAGGGTTATTGCATGTTAAAGCAAAAGCCAGTTTTTTTGATGTATGATGATGGACAGACCTGTGTCAAATATTTTACAGATATAAGTATGATGTGTCCACAGTTGTTATGGCACTGTGTACTTGTGCTATCACAAGCAAGTGCATATTCACCCAATGTATTATTCACTATGAGTGAGTAAACGTTCAGGAGATAACAAAGGTACCCAACTTCAAAAGCCCAGCCATTCCCAGCATGCATTTCCTAAGAAGGGGTGGACTTTTCCAAACTGAGGAATTCAGACTGCTCTGGACTAAAAATATTAATTGCCATGCATATAGAATGGTAAAACAGTGCCTTTGATGTGAATATATACATCAAACCCGATTGAGAAAGTCAAATAATAAGAAATAGATCTTTAAGCTACCAGATGCGTCTTGCCGTCTTCTGTATTTATTCCTCAAAGACTGTCTGAGCCCAAGTAGTTTTTTTGTGAAATTATAACCTCTGTGGAACGATGTGTGGGATATTTTAACTCAGCACAGCTTTTACTGTAAGAGAAATACAACTTACAGTATCATCATTGAGGGTAACACACCGAGGAGTGTAATCAATTAAAGCACTCTAATGCACTTCTTTGGCAAAAACCATTCACAGTCAAGGACTTTTGCTGCATTATTCTCCAGCCAACTTATTTTTTGTCATCGTCTTTTTTGTTTATGATGGCTGTGTGTCCACACAAATCTCCTCCAAAATGACCGTTCAGGATTTTCAAACACATTGTCTCCTTCATTAACATGCAAAATTCAAATGTACAAATCTGACTTGCAAATGCTGCCATTTACATTCCCTAGTGTGACCAACATCAGAGTCATGTTTAAACAGCAAGTACAACTACAAAGGAAGCTCCCATTACAAAATATTCAAAGGTAAAATGAAGCAAGAATAGCGGTGAAGGTCATTATCATGTTCTGCTTGATTTAATCTAATGTATCTCTTTAGTGCGCTGCCAAACAGCAGGCAAACTTTCATCAGAAGTCATCAAGTAGAATCATCCAGAGCTAGAAAATACCAATATATGACAACAATGAATCTGAACTGTTGAATGTTTAGATAAACCATTCACATCAGTTTATGTAGCCTTTATGATGCATGGGTATTGTTGGCTGATACAGATAAAAACATAATTATTTTCATGTTATGGCCAATAATTGTTTAATGGATAACATAAAAAAATGCTTTACTATTTAAGTAAAAATATAATAATATTCTAAAATCTAAAAACAATCGTTAAATGTTACAACTGTATTTAGGTGTCACAACATAACATATGAAAATTTTATATTAATACTTTATTTTGATTTGATTACATTCAAAAGGTATTTAATGATTAGTCTTTTATAGGGTGCTTTCACATCTGTGGTTGGGTTCATTTGGTCCGGACCAAGGGCAACAAATGATACATTGTAGCATTGATACATTTTGGGTCCTTTTCACACCACACTGATTGCTCTGGTTCAAACCAGTTGAAACTAACTAAAATGCA
>JAUCMT010000051.1:7264080-7279879 GCA_032357475.1 Enteromius thamalakanensis
TAGTAGTCGACAGATTCTCCAAATCATGCAAATTGATTCCTCTGCCGGGCTTACCAACTGCCATGAATACTGCTCATACTATTTTCACAGATCTTCAGACACTTCGGCATCCCAGAGGACATTGTGTCCGACAGGGGGACCCAGTTTACCTCCCGTGTATGGAAGGAGCTTTTTCGCCTGTTGGGAGTATCCATCAGTCTGTCATCTGGGTACCACTCTCACAGCAATGGCCAGACAGTGCGCAAAATTCTCTTCGGCAAGAAACAACTGGTCTAACACCTTTTCAATGTGTTCTAGAATACCAACCACCTCTGTTCCCTTGGAATGATGAACCCTCCTCAGTCCCGGCAGTAGACTACTGGTTCCATGAGAGCGAGAGGGTATGGAATTCAGCTCACGTCCATCTCCAAAGAGCTGTTCGGATACACACCAGATGGGCAGATGCTCGCCGCTCTCCAACACCTGAGTACCAACCTGGGGAACTAGACTGGATCTCTACACGAGATATAAGACTCAGAACCCCTTGTCGTAAACTTAGCCCAAAGTTCATAGGTCCATTCCCTGTTCTACGACGCATAAACAAAGTCTCCTATGAACTCCAACTGCCACCTCAGTATAAGATTGCAACAACCTTTCATGTTTTACTCCTAAAACGTCATATTGATCCTTTGTTTCCTACACCCGCAGACCAACCGGAACCCCCTCCTCCACCAGAAGTCGAAGCACCCGAATCCATTTACCAGGTACAAACCATCCTCGACTCCCACGGCGGAATGGGCGGCTCCAGTATCTGATCAATTGGGAAGGTTACGGTCCTGTTGGACACCTGTTGGAAATCAGCGGTACTGCTTTAAAAGCATGCTCAGCCAAACAATCGTTGGCTGAGCTCAAGGTTATACGCTTCCTTTGTTCTTACCTGCTGAATCTGATGGATCAACGAAACAAAAAGCAAAAGAAACTTTGTGGCTGATTGAGACTTGAACTGGAACACTTTAAAGACTGAGTATCCATACTTACCGTATAACTGTTGTTGTGAACTGATTCTCTGCTCCTGTGATCCAACTTACCTGTGCACTAACCTTATGAGAACCTGCTTGACTTTTGTTTGTATTACCTCACTGCACTTTGTGAATCTTGTCAAAACAAAGAAAACATGATTTATTCACTATTAAACTTCACCTCAACAGTATTCTCCGAGTCTGTGTTATCTGAGCATGACAAATGTGCTACAAGGAGTCAAACAGGTGGGTTAACCAAATAACCCAATTAACAAATATCCAAAAGCCATGAAGCACAACACATTTTGAGAACCGCATTATCATATGCTATGTGTATGCTATACTACACTGTAATGTCATATGCACTGAATGTTGCATATGAATGTTCATCATAAACATATTCTTCTTGACAAAGAGGATATATGCACAGATACAGAAAGATTGCATAACTTGCTTTCTATACTATACGTATTATTCTGGCAACAATAGAGGATGCAGTATGTCCTTCCTGTACTCCAAAAAGACAATAACAGCTCAAAAGAGTCAAAAAATGTAGCTTTTTACGTTTGCCAGTCAACAGCCAAAAGCATGCTCCTATCCTATCTCAATTTTATTAAACCCTTCAATCAGAACAATTTGCCTTTTTGTTCCTGTTTGTTCTTTTATTCCTTAATTCACTAGAAAGACAATGTAAGATGGATGAAAACCAGTGGATTGTGCAAAGGTTTTCTGTCATTCGTTTAAAAAAATGAAGGGTTAGAACTGATGTTATCTTGACATTGGACACTTTTGTGAACTTGTTTGACTTGAAAATGTAATTCCCTTTTTACTTTGGCTCATTTGATGCTCAGGTCTTGTTGGATCCCACTCATTAAATAACTTTAGTCACATGAGTGGGAGGACGATGTAAGGGAGGGCAAATTTATGCACTATTGACAGAGGGAACGCAATTTCATCCCTGTTCTCTAATGACTGTAATCAAGAACTGAGAAATATGGAGAGCAGGCCATTTCAGACATGCTTAATTATTGCTCAAGGTTAGTTATCCAGTTAATGGGACATTTGGGATATAATGGTGGCGTAATATGCAGCAATTCTAAAATTAAAACATGTGTAAGAACAGATGCATTGCTTGTTTTTCAACAATAAAAATATAAAAAAATATTTTGTTTGTCCTATTTGTTAGCATTTATTATATTGATTCATTGTATTAATGAATTTGATAAATGTGTTGGTAGTGAATGGAGAGGACGCCACTTTTCACCAAGGTACTGGTTCATGAGGTACTGTGTTGACGAAGCCATGGCGACTATTATTTTGTAGTAGGCCTATGCTTCCGGCCAATATCTAGAGCTGATTCATAGGTACAGCAACATTTTCTTAGACAAGAGGTTATTAAAACAAATCACGTGCCCGTCGTGTATTGTCGTTTTCTAAATGCCTTTGACCATATATATATGCAACAGGAACGTTACTTCAAAAGCAATGTGATATCTTAAAACTAAATTCATAATTAATGGAGATAGTAAATCATATAAATTTTAACCTAGAAAAAAAGTTGTCGTACGTGCATGAATTTACCCACAGACATGACATCAGCAGCAGTCCAACAGGGCTATATACAAATACGTACATTGACAATCAAAGGTTTGGAATAATTACGTTTTTTTTCATGCTTTTAACTAAACATCACAAAGACTGTACAGTACAAAAATACAGTAAAAACAACAGGCTATTGTTATGTAGCGGATGGGTTGCAGGTGGTAAGTTGCAATACAATGAAGTTTATTAACAAAAGAGTTTAAACAGAAGCTGGAGAGGCTATAAAAAAACAGACAGAAAACAGAAGGCTATAGATACAACTGGAGCACAATATCGGGTGAATGATGGCTGGTATCTTTGTTGCAAGTTTAATGAAGACGGAGACGCTCACACACAGACTGAGACAATGACACAACTGAGACCACACACCACAGACGCTGGAAGACGAAGAGGGAATTCCTTGGAACCTTGGGAGACACAGAGGATCAAGCAGCATACGAGAAGAGGTTAGGTAAGTTGTAGGTAAGTATAATGGTATTCTCTGAAATAGCTTGAGTCCACGTCTCTGGAACAAGCTCGGACAAAGTGTGTAGAGTGGTATATGGATTTATGTGGTGTTGATTAGTGCTGTGATTCAGATCAGGTGCTGCTGATTAGAATTCGGGTGACTGTGAACGTTGTGAGGGTGGAGCCTGGCGTGGATAGCCTACTGTAAAATATTACAATTTAAAATAGCTTATCTGATTTCTTTTTTAATGTATTATAAAATGTAATTTATTCCTCTGAATTATAAAATGGAATGTTTGTTTATCATATTAGATAGATTTTTCGCAGTAGCTGCCATTAAAGGAATTAATTACATTTGTAAATATTTTAAATAAAAAAAAAATGTATTAGAAAAAAATTTCACAATATTATATTACAAATAAAACTTTCATTTTAATTTAACTTAATTTTCTCACAAGAAATGTATGCAAAACTAGAATATTATATTATATTATGTAAAATTGTTCATACGCTAGGTCTTTTATGAGTTTAAAAATATCAATTTAATCAAAATGACACCTCAAAAGATAGTAACTAAAGAAACCTGAGTTTATTATATAGAGCAGTTTCTGTATCACCTTCACTTTGAACAGAACCTGCAAACCTTTGCAGTGTTGCCTGCTAGTCTTAGGTTTTCCCCATCCTTTGTAGTCAGCAGGAGGGTGGCACGCAGTAGTTCTGTCAGTGTGTTCTGACCAGTCTTTGACAGAAGCTCACACTGCCTCTCTCTGGAAGCACTGAGCTCTTCCGAGTCGTCCTACCTTGAACATCAGTTCTGCTGAAGTCTTTTGTGATGACTCAGGCATTTTTGCTGTCAGCCTCAGCAGGAGAGTCTGCAGACACACTTGCTTTATCCTGTGTTTGTTTGGGACTTCCTGGATGCTACTGTGAGACTTCATTGTCTTAGAAATATTGATAGTTCGGTTGTTGTTGGGGAAACTTTCTGACCACTCAGTTTTTGACACTGAGTCTGCAACTCATTTCTAAATCTCCTCTAAAATCTTTTCATAGGCCTACAGTATAAATGCAACACTTTATTGTTGTCTGCAACACTGGGATGCATTTTATTAAAGTAACATTTTAGCAATTTAGTTCTCAATTTATCCTCATATCTTTTTGGAAATTTAAAAGGATAATTCACTTAAAAATCTGTCATTAATGACTCACCCTAAAGTTGCTTCAACCCCCTAAGACTTTCATTCATTTCCAAAAAAACAGCTGAAGATATTTTAAATGAAATCTGAGAGGTGTCTGTCTCTCTGTTAACAACCAAACTACTTTTAACTTTGAGGTCTCAGAAGAGTAAAAACATCATAAAAGTAGTGCTGGTCCAAAGTTACTCCAGTGGTTCTGAACAACACATAAAAAATTGTATTCCTATTTACTCAAAAAAGGTCCTAAATTTGACAGTAGAAGGGAATAAAGATAAAAATGTTCAGATAATGTTCTCGCCTTCTTGCTATCCAAAATGTAAATGAGTTTGTTTCTTCATCAGAACAGATTTAGAGAAATTGACATTTACATTGCTTGCTTACCAATGGATTGCAGTGAATGGGTACCGTCAGAATGAGGGTTCAAACAGCTGGTAAAAACATTACAATAATCAATAAATAATCTATGAATATATGAATCTATGAACAAAATTTGCTTTTCAAGACATTAATTTGCTGGAATGTTTAATTTTGGGGTGAAACAATTAATTTAATTCTGTGCACATCTTGATTTTGCCAAGTTCAATGTGTCCCTATAAGACATCATATTTCGTTGACCCTGGATCCCCTTGACCCCTGACCCTTGAAAACGTCAGAAACTCACCGCTACCGGTATTGCTTACTCCCGCAAAGCCACCAAAAGCAATCTCCTAAACCTGCTGTACAAACATCTTCCAGACGCTACTCCTCCCTCCACTCCACCAAGAAAGAAAACCACAAGACTGCTACTCACTCATCTCCAGCTCCGCCATCTTCTCTCCGCCGCTCAAGCCGCCGTTGAACTTCTCCCGAAGCCGATCCAGCCCCCGCCTCTCCTCCTCAGCTTCCCTTCAGCCAGCCAGATCCAGCACAGACCTCGACTAGCCAGCCGCAGCCCTCATCCAGCCAGGCAGCCCGGCCCCTCCTCCAGCATTCCCGCCGCCCAGCTACATCAGGCGATCGCCGATTTTTTTACAGGATGGCCCGCTGCTCCCCACAACAATCCCAGCTCAACTAACTTTCTATTTTCTCTCTCCACAGACATTGATTAACCCGGGCCCTCCAGCATGGACTACACATTTCCCTCCCAGACCCCCTCCTCCTCCCTCCCTAACCTTTCCTCTTTCCAACCCTCTCCTCCCCCTCTCCCCTTCTCTCTCTCCACAGTTAAAAACCCTCCTGTTCAATCCAACGCCCTTGCTTCCGACCCCACGATCTTCTCACCTCTCCTCTGCAGCCTCCTCCTCTCTCCTTTCCCCTTTTTCCCCTAGCCCTGCAGATCTCCAGGTGGATTGCCGCAACTTTGCTCTCATCATCAAAAACTCCCCATCTTTCCAAACCAGAGCCCTTTTCCTTTCCCGAGTTTACCACTGCCTTTTCCCATTTTACTGATGTTATTTGTTCCGTTTTTCCCCATAGGAGGCGCAAATTAAATGACTCGCTATCATTGCGGAACTCGCGTCCTCCTATGGCGGCACCCATTTCTTTACTTATCATAAAATGTTTTCCGCAAAAGCTGCAGCTAGAGTTTCCCTGTGGAACCAGGGCACCTACTGGGGAGCTCTAGACCTTGATCTTCATAACCGTGTGTTCACAGGTTGCCGCAACTTTACCTGCGCAATCTGCAGGTCTACCACCCATCCTTCTTCCTCCTGTCCTCTAACCTCCCAAAATCCTTCCTCCCTCCCAGACAAACCCAGATCCTCCCGTTATTATCCCAGAATTCCCTCTTTGTTTCAGGTCCAAACCACCCACCCTCCTCGCTCCGCTAACCAATACATCTGTATGAACTTTAATAATCACAAATGCCTCAGAACCTCATGCAAGTATCTCCACATCTGCTCTTTCTGCCCACTGTCTCTCCCGCAATCACCAACGCCCAAACTAGCCTCATCATTAAAGGTCTCCTAAGAGAAAACCCTTCTCGCCCCGACCAGAGGCTTCCCATAACTATGGGGATCCTAACTCGCTGTATCTCCACCCTCCGTCAAGGTTACTGTAACCCTCTCATTGACCGCACCCTAGACGCTATGTTTACCCTAGCATTCTTCGGATTCCTAAGATTCTACGAATTTACTTCCAACCCCCCTTTCAACCCATCCATCCACCCCACCATTTACGACCTTTCCATTTACAACCATGAAACCATGACCCTTTTTATTAAACACAGCAAGACAGACCAGCTTCATAAAGGCCACCACGTCTATATTTTCAAACTCCAGTCCCCTACTCAACCTTACCAAACACTACGAGCCTTCCTAGCTTTCAGAAGCTTGCGCCTCTTCTCCCAACTAGCCCCTTTTTACTGACGAATTCAACCAACCCACTACAATGGTTTCAAAAACACCTCAAAATCTGGAATCTGCCCAGAAAGATACTCCTCCCACTCCTTTTGAATTGGAGCCGCCACTTCAGCAGCAGAAAGGGGCCTTGCTCCTAAACAAATCCAAGCCTTAGGTCGCTGGACCTCTGAAGCTTTTAAAACATTCACATAGACCCTGCTTCCATCCAGCTAGCCATGCAAACCCTCTCCTGTCCAACCCAAAAGCCTCCACAGAGGTCCTAAGGACCCACCCCTGTCTCCGCAGAGACCAGCAACAGATTCTCTTGTAAACTAACCCAACACCGCAGAGATCATCCCAGCTACCTACCTAGTCTCCATAGAGACTCAACAACCGCAACCTCCACAGAGGTTCACCCATACTTACCTCCACAGAGGTTATCCCTAGCTATTCTCACCCAGTCTCCACAGAGACCTAGCAACTGCTACCCTCACAAAGGTCCACCATACTCTTCTCCTCTGAGGGCAATGCCCAGCTATTTTTGCCTCATCTCCTTAGCAATCGCCACCTTCACAAAGATTCCTCTCACTCACCTCCGCAGAGGTTATTCTCCAGCTACCTCCTGTCTCTGCAGAGACTCAGTAACAGCTACCTCCGCAGAGGTCCACTTGACCCACTTCCGCAAAAGTCAATTCCCAACTATCCCGTCCTTGCCTCCGCAGAGACCCAGTAACCGCTACCTTCACAAGGTTCACTTATATCACCTCTGCATAGGTCAATTCTAAGCTATATCCTTCCTGTCTCCGCAGAGACCAGTAACCGCTACCTTCACAAGGTTCATTTATATCACCTCCGCAGAGGTCAATCCTAAGCTATATCTTTCCCATCTCCGCAGAGACCCAGTAACCGCTACCTTCACAAGGTTCATTTATATCACCTCCGCAGCAGTCAATCCTAAACTATCCTTCCCGTCTCCGCAGAGACCCAGTAACCGCTACCTTCACAAGGTTCACTCATACCACCTCTGCAGAGGTTAATTCCCAGCTACTTCCATCTCTTCTCCACAGAGACCTAGCTACCTCCACAAAGGCTTCCAGCCACCAAATCCACATCAACTACCTCCGCAGAGGTCCTACCAACATACATTCATCCAGCAAACTTCTCCCCATTGTCCTTTTGGGGCCGCTCTTTGGCTGCTGTCCTCTATTAAGCTTTTTTGGGGGGCAGCCGGAGTTCGTGCCGGACGCCGAGCCCTTACCCTCGATAGTGTTCTAATCGCTAGGGTTTGAGCCTGCCGTTTTCCCGGCCCACTGCCTGGACAGCACGCCAAACCCGCTTATCAAATTTATCAAATTATTATTAGGAAGCGTGAACACTTGAAAGATGTTGACCCAAGGACATGTTGCACTTAGTAAAATCAGGTTAGCATAATTCCGTTGTGCATATATGTGACCCTGGATAAAAAAAAAAAACAGTCATAAACTTTCAAAAATTGCTTTCCATTGCTGTATGTTTTGTTATGATAAGATAATAGTTTGTCGAGATATTAACAAACTATTTGAAAATTTGAAATCTGAGGGTGCAAAAACATCCCCTTAAGTTTTTAGCAATGCATATAACTAATCAAAAATATATATATTATATCTTTAATGTTAATGTTTCTTTTTTCCAATTCTTATTTCACTTTCGTCTGGCAGGTTCTGTTAAACAACATCAGTGACTACACCCCAGGTGTGATTGGTCAATAGGAGAATGGGTCCCTTGATAAACACAAAACCCGCACTGCAACTAAACCTCCTCCTCATTGAATCTAAAATGGTAGTTATTGTTGTAAATGTTTACCCTTTTGTTTGTAATGGCATGGTGCCATAAGTAGACTACATAATAATTCTTATTTGTTTTTCTCTAAAACCTTTATTGAGACTGTTGTAAACAGAGGTAAAAGGTGGCCGTAGGAGTGCAATTTGGAGGCTGGGTGCAATTTTCTTTTTTAGCAACTTCATTTTCATTTTTTTGTAAAGGGAGGCATCATTTCAATTTATTTGTGTTTTTTTCCTTGAATCGGGTAAGTTATTCTCTCTCCCATGAAGTCAGATGACTTTTCCCCCATGCTAAAATTGTTGTTTTCTGCAATTTCATTTAATTAATTGCTTTGTTTAGCTTTCCAAAACTAGTATGGAACAAGCTCCAAATACAACCTTTTTATATTACTCCTCTCCAACTCTGGAAAGAGAAAGGTTGGTTTCTGTTGAAATGTCACTTTGAATTCGATATAACTTTTCAAAGACAGGCATGGCTGTTCAGACAGTAAGCTGACAGGAAATGAAGACCAGTAGGATGTATTAAGCAAAAACTCCTCTTGAGTCATACATATGCACATACTCATATACATATTTATGGGATTACATAATACAAGTAATCAGGACAAACATCACTGATTTATTAAATATGACAAATCCTTAAACCCTTAATTAAACCATGACAAGCTTGCACCATTTTTGCAAACAACCACTCCTCTTTAAGGTTAAACCGCGTAAATATTTGACTTACTGGAGCTAATTCATTCTTTTCCCAGCGGAATATTACATTTTTATCTGCACATCTCAAAAACATTATAGGCTAGCATTTATGGGAGAAAATGCTTGTGTGTTTGGAACAGGGTTTAAAAGTCAATTTATTGACTTGCTAAAATTACTTGTCATAGGTCATAAGGGCCAACAAAATGCTAAGCCGTGAGTCTTGGCAAAATTAGGAAATTTGGTGGGTCAATGGAGAAGCAAAAAGACATGGAGAACGGTAACCATAGCAACAAGCATCCGAAAGATGAGTCTCAGAGCTGGAAATCTAAGTGCTCTTAATGTATATTATCAGAGGATAGCACTCTATCTCATAGAAAACAGGCCATAAGCAAGTCTGAAGTAAATAAATAGTAAAGCATTTTAAATTGTTGATTAACCCTAAAATAATTTCTTTGTTTTTTTATTAGTATTACTATGCCAAACTATAACACTAGGGTTGCCAGGTTTTCTCAACAAGTCCTGCCCAATTGCTACTTAGAACTAGCCCGAAACCAGTGTTGGGAAGTACTAGTTAAAGTATTTAATTAAGTTATGGGCTTGTGTAAATTATTTTTTATTTATATATAATTCACTGTTTTTTCCCCAAAGGCATTATTAGATGCCAATGATTCCTGTCAAAGATTTGATTTCAAAAACAGTATCATATTAAACTATGATAATTATTATGCTTTTAAATCTGTATTTAACTCCCTTCCTGGGGGAATGAAATTTGAATTTTGAAAAGTAATAAAAAATTAATCTTCAAAACCTAATTATATTTATTACATTTTTGGGTAACTTGTAATCTGTAACCTATTACATGTCTGAAGTAACCTTCCTAATCGCATCTTGAGTTGTGTCCCTGGTAAAAATCAAGTTCCAGAGGTTAAACACACGTTTTTTGACGCTCCCCTGGGAAAATTCTCATTTCATTAAGATAAATATTACATTACTAGGGTTATTTCACCCCTACAAACATAAAAAACAACTCACTGCAACAGTTTCAAAGTAGCTCAACTCTGCAGGAAAACCACAGACTTGGCAACACTGATTACAATCCACTTATTTGTGTTCCATATGAGAAAAGACCAAAGGCCACAACAACACAAGAACAGATCAATCACAGAACTACAGAACAAGTCTGTTTAAAGAGTTTATCCTTTGGCCTCATTGATTTATCACAAAAGCATCTTGGGAATTAACTGGCTACATGCAAATGAGAGTTTTACCTTAAAATTGCACATGAATTATGTATTATATACTGTATATCCCAAATGCAGCCTATGTTTCAAAAAAGGAAGACATACAGGATTGGAATGACATGAAAGTAAATGATTTTCATTTTTGTTGAACTATCACCTTAATGTACCGTCAGGCAATCATTATCACAAATCAATAATCCAATTTTAATAATGCCTTCCTTCACTTTCCTTTGTCTAATGTTATAATGCTTCTCAAACTTGCCACTTAAAGAGTGACTAAAAACTCATTTGTCCTCCCACTCACTCCATTAACACATGCACACAGAAATGTCCTGCTGATACAAAAATCCCTCTTTTCCTTTTCTCTATCATTGCTTGTTTTTTAGTCTTTTGATACCTTCAGCTTCCATCTAGCTTCACCCTGCTATAATGAAGAGAAGAAAAGTGAGAAAATGCAAAAAAAAAGCCTTTCTAATGCAGTCCGAGATGAAATAAACGTTAGCGTTTAGGGTTTGAAATGCAGCAGCTCTGCCTCAGCCAGATAAGACATCACTGTCAAAGATGTTCTGTCACACGAATGGGAATGAAGATATTCAGAGAGCTTGCTGGATTGTGCCAACAGGAAAAAACAGTGCTGCATCTAAACGAGTGAATAATAAGCGTCTGAGCGCAGAGTGTTGATAGCGCTTCAGTGGTCATTGATTTAAACAGCCGTCACCAACAGCACCAGCTGCAACCCAATAATTGAGCCGGGTCGAGAAGACGTTCACATTCAGCCCTGTTTGAAGGTGTTTGAATGGATAGACGCAGATGCAGCTCACTCCTACAGCGGTCAGACTGTGGAGCTGAGTACACAGACTTGGCAGCAGGCGGTAATAGTGTGTTCAAAGGAGATTTAGCAGTCCATAACATGAGTAGCAGAGCTGCACGCTGCAGTTATTCCCTACATAAAAAATACTCTTTGTGTCAGGAAGCCGATAACACACTTCTGATACCACCACACTGGTCCTCTGGGAGCTGCAGTTGCTACAAGGCACAGAAAAGTGAGGTATAGAACTGAGAAATGGAAGATTCAGGTCCTTTATAAGCCCTATAGATTGAATTTTAGTTTTATTCACACCACGCAGGAAGCTGAAATTAAATTTTAAAAAATTAAATTGAATGACACGGTGAGGAATTTACTGAATTGTACAGCATGGTCCAAAAATCTTAACTCATCAAACCTGATGAAATGAAACTAAAAGCAATACAGGTGGTGATTCAATCCATCTGTCTAACTAACTATATCTATCTGTCTGTCTGTTTATCCATCCATCTAGTGACGCTTATAAACTTTTCTTACTTTTTTTTGGTCAAACTTTCTGTCAAGCCAATATTCAAAATTGAAATGAAAGCAAAATGAATTACTTCATTCATTGATTTCAATTCCTTTACAGTTTTTCTCAGTTGCTTTGGTGCATTTCTCACAACACTATTTAAACTTGCACAACAGTTAATGCATTTATGAAAAGTCCTGACACCATTGTTTATGAACAAGATAGTCGAATGGCTTTGTCATGTTTTCATTATGACAGTTTACTCTGTAAATGTTTTACAATGCAAAAAGTCTTTGATTTTGGTGACACTTCCTGAAAATGCTCAAGACAGCACTATATACTATTTGCACAGCCATTTGAAAACTACAGTAAAGTTAGACATTACAGTTTTTTACAGACGCTAGGACACATTTCTCAATACTAAGGTCACTTTTGCAAAACTCACACAATTCTCCTAACAGACTTTCAGCTTGGCAAAGCAGTTCCTTTCACATTCAAAATGCACCACAACTTCCAAAATGCTTTATTCAGGTCTCAAATAAACGTATTCTTCCAGAACACTAGCAAAGGTTGACAGCTGACAAACACACTTTGTCACCCACAAAACAATGAGCTAAAAACCCTAACAACATTTACTGTAGCATTAAACAGTGTTTTCTTGTGTAAAAATGCAATATATAGTGTTTATAACTGCAATATATGTTACTGGAATGAATCAGACAGTATTTTGTGTTATTTTATTTTTTTTGCTGTAAGTAATTCCAAAATACAAGAATTTGTATACACACCATCCACATTGTTCATCTAATGAAAACCAGCTGTGGCTGGTTAAACTGCATTTTTAGATTTAAAATATGTTTCAATAAAATATTGCTGTTGAGTTTTGCTGTCTTATTCTGTTTTGCATTATTTTATTGTTTTGAACATAAGTTTTGAAAACAGTATGTAAGCAGGTGCAAAATGTCCTGTACGTACCAAGAATTTTGTCGGTTGTTGTGTCTGAGTGAAAAAGGAATTCATGAAATTTGAGAGATGTAGTCATTGAATGCATTTAGTGCCAAAACAATGATAATTGATCCTCAGTTTAGCCCACGTAGACTTCTTTGCTGCTCACTGTGTGAAGAGTTCTGCAAAAGTGACCTAAGAATTGAGAAATGTATCCTAGCGTCTGTAAAAAACTGTACTGTATGTAGTGAGGTATCTGAGTACAAGGCACTGAATATGTATGTTTCACATTTTTACTGCATATGCTCTTTGCAGGTCTAATTTACTGTAATCAAAGAATTGTGCAACAATTCCATTTAGAAGATTTAAACAATTTTTTAAAACTAGTTTGACTAGTTCAAAATTTTGTATGTAATGGCTCAAACAATGAAATGAGGACTATTAGTTATATATGTAATGACTATTCAGCATTCACAAGTTTAGTTAATTTTGACTAACATGGCATTAGCAAATGATAATGCTATAAAACAGAAGAGAGTTGTATGAAAGCAACTGATGCATGTCCAAAAGCAATTTGTTAGAAGGAATGAGAAACTGCTACTGTGATGTGCACCAACGACTAATTGTTTTTAGAAATGCATTAACTATTGTGCAAATGTAATTAGTGTTGTGAGAATTGCACCAAAGCGAATTTTGGGTTTTAATTTTGGGTCAACTATACTTTTAAGAATACCTCACTTTTATCACTCCATGCATTCCTTTGGAATTTAACCCATAAGCGTGGCTCTGCTGGGGCTGCATGAATAATCTTCCCAACACTGATCCAGCAAAACCAGACGACTGCATGATGGTCAAATGAATTCTTTATGTCTCAGGCTAGTTTAACTGACAGGTTGTGACCAGAATAAGCTGTAATGTGAGCCAGTCTTGATGCCGACAGGCAAAAGTCTGGGTATACGGGACTACATAAGTGCAGAGGATGCTATAGGACATCAGACTCAACACCTGGAACTGAGAAGTCAAGCAAGGGAAAACTGAAGGAATTGAAATGGTGAGTAAACAGAGGAATGAGAGAATGAGTATGTCACATTCCACACTCCGGCATGCCAAATCGCAACCCTCGGATGGGAGAGGAAGAGGAAGAGGAAAACAGAAAGTGACAGAGAGGAGGATGGCAGGGCGAGGGGGTGTCACACATTCAGATCCCACCTCAGTGTAAATAGTTTTATTTTCCATTTGCAGCACACAGCACACACTTGTCATGCTGACAGCGAGAGGGAAATCTGTGTTCATGCTGGGAAAGTGAGGGACATTTCTTTATTTCTTCCCTTTCAATTTCACTCCCTTCTCGGTATCATCTCCTCCAAGCCCAAGAACCCTCCAGTTTTGGGTGAGAAACTCTCTGGGTAGAGTTTGTGTGTGTTTTAGTACAAGATTGTTATCTTCAAGTTAGACACGGAACATAAATCAGCTGAAAACAAATGTAAAAAGCAAAATGTCAGAAAAGCGGACAGGCGGACGGGCAGACGTACAAATGTCTCATCCTCAGAGTCCAGATCGTAATCAGGCTGTACTGCGTGTCCAGACTGAACAACTCAATGTGACTGAGCTGCTTATGTTTTTAATTATTCTATCCATGGACTGACAGACAGACGCATAGATAAACGGATAGACAGATAGATGGAACAGCAGAGCGATAGAGCAATAAATAAAGGGATGGATGGATGGATGGATGGATGGATGGATGGATGGATGGATGGATGGATGGAAGGATGGATGGAACTAGTAAACAGAAGCTATCAAAAGCTGATAAGTGAACAAAAATGGCAAAAACCCAGGGGGTAATTAAATTCTCTCTCCATCAGTAAGACAACAGTGAAGTCACATCAGTATCATACCCCTGTTCACACCTTTGCGGCATATTCCTGTCAATCACCGCAGGACATCCTGCTTGTGAATGACGGCTGCCTTTGGTGCTTAATGAGCTTTCACACGTTTTTAAGACAGAAGAAACGTTAGCTAAATATTCCCTGTCTGTCGTCTTGTCTCCTTATCATCTGCTCACCTGCGCTGAGGAACCACCCAAGTGTAAAAGATGAAATTGTTTGCTTACAATGCATGGGCCATTTCTATGAGAAGTCTGAAGTGAATTTAAAACGCTTTCAATAAAGGATATGACCCAGGGCTGTTTCTCTCCAATGCGGAGGAAACGGTTGACCCTGCTAAAAGTACGACTGTCAGTGCGACCAGCGCCTTGGAAACCAGCTTGAATACCAAAATCATAACAGGGCCAGATAAGACAGAACAAGACAATGAATTATCAGTAAACCCAGATAATTACGAACCGCGGCACCAAAAATATCACAGCGCTCTGAATAGAAAGTCTTTAAGGAGGCAGGAGAAAATAGTATTTCATATTAATATTAAAGATCCGCAGCACAGGAGGGCTAATGATGCCCTGGATGCCTATTAATGATACATAATAGAGAATTCTGGAAGTCTGAGCTCTCCATTTGGGAGGCAGGCTATTGGAAGTCCAGTCACTTGGCTGTGTTCAATCACATTCAGAATTTAAATGCAGTTTTGCCAGGAAATGGTCATGTGCTGTCAGTGAGACAATGCACTATTTCTTTCTGGAGACATTTTGGGGAATAAAAGACAAAGCAGAGAAGAATGAGAAAATAAAACTAAAGCTTGAGGAAACGAGAGGCAATTACAAACACTCAATACCTGCCTTTTCAATTATTTCGAGCAACAGTGCAAAACATGACGCCTATTGGCTCCTGTTTAAATGAGGTGGTGAGTCTGACGTGCCGGGGCAAATTCTTACCAGTGAGCTGGTGTAGGTGGGGTCAGAGGTGTCTTCCTGGAGATAGCGGGAGAGGCCGAAGTCCGACACCTTGCAGACAAGGTTGCTGTTGACTAGGATGTTGCGGGCGGCCAGGTCTCGGTGGACGTAATTCATCTCGGACAGGTACTTCATGCCAGCGGCAATTCCCCTTAGCATTCCCACCAGCTGGATCACTGTAAACTGCCCATCATTTTGCTGACAACAACAACAACAAAAAAACATGAACAATTTTCAAAGCAGGACGTGTTTCAGAATACATGACTGATAGAATTTAATTGTTAGTGCTTCTAAAATTAATATAATATAATATAATATAATATAATATAATATAATATAATATAATATAATATAATATAATATAATATAATA
>JAUCMT010000051.1:7284171-7295291 GCA_032357475.1 Enteromius thamalakanensis
AGTATAAAGTACACAGACTGTCATATGTAGAGCTGAAACAGTTAATGCAGTAAAATACAGACCTGTGTGCTCAACTTAAACAGGGTTTTGTTCTTTTGGTAAAAACTTTATTTTTCCGTGGTAAGGTTTACTCTGCATGGAAGTGTTCGTATTCATGACGTCAGTACGTCACATCATCTTTCCTCTCTGTGTCACACACTATATTTTAAATAGGGGTTGTCATAGATTAATTTTTTTAATCTAGATTAATCTATATTTCAACGGCTCACTTGAATTCGGCCAAAAACATTCAGTTTACGTGTGCTACCTGAATAATGACTAAAAGTAAAGCTCTATTAGAACGGTACTAGTTTAACAGGGGGTGGATAGAGAATGTTTTGTTTCACAGACGTAATTGGTGATTTTAATCCCGTCCCCCATGTCTGTGTTTTTCTCGAGTCCGAATGCTATGTCTGTTATTTTTCACAACACGTTTCTTTGTGTGCTTTAGCCAACGCGATATGCCATAGATGCTCTTACCACACACACAAGTTTAATATATTTTGACATATAAAAGAAATGGGTGATTCCAACAAAATATTACTTTTAAAAATTCCAAGCATAAAATTTTAAAAATGCTTAAATTAACTTGACAAAAACCTGACATTTTTTCAAAGTAATGTGGCAAACCTGAAAGAATATCATGTTTAAGTTTAAATGTTTAAAAATGCGCATGAATTTAAAATCAAGATTCTATATATGACTCTCTCAAGCTCTCATTTCTTCCCTACCAAGGCGAGAAATTAATTCGCGATTGAAATGGAGTATGTTTGAGCGAATTATTCAGACACAATCAGCCTCCTCAGCATGTCTTTATAAAGATTAGTGCACCTAGTTGCAGTTGCACTATCTTTATAAGGCTGCCTTACAGTCTATTCGCGCACGTTCGCTGACTCTCACAAGCTGCTCTCCTTTCTGCACCCTCTGCTTTCCCGCGGCCGCGAACCTGCTTTGGCTTGCAAGGACTCACTCACAGCACTATCACAGAGCGCTTATACTCTAACTGACTCCCTTTGAAAAAGTGAGTTAAATTAAGAGTTTATTCTTGCCGTCTTTACCCCAGTCAGCCCAACTAAAAGTATAGTTTGTACGCTCTAAGTTTGCCCAGTCTAACCCGGCTTATGAACGTAACAAATCTATTCATTGCCTTTTCGGCGGCGCTCACAAAAGTGTTTGATACTCTAACTGGCTCCCTTTGAAAGAGAGTATAATTACAAGTTTATTATTGCCATAGGATTTCTGGATAAAATACAGTTCGTATGCTCTAAGTTGGCCCGGGCCGGCCAAACTTATGAACGTAATAATACATTTATTGCCTTTCGGCAGCGCTCTGACAGAAGCGCTGTTAATTTAACTCGCTTTACAAAGGGAGTTAGTGAGAGTAAGAGTTATTCTGACTGCAGGCTTGCTGATTGCCATTTTCCACCCCAGTCACTGCCCAGTTATAGACACAGTTCATACGTTCTAAGTTGGCCCAGTCTGTTCTGGCTTATGAATGTAAAAATCATATTTCTGAGTTTCATTGTATTGACCGCTTAATGCTTAAACAAGGGACTTGGGTTATGATCATATGTATGTCACTTATACACATTATAAGTGAAATGTTGCAAGGGAACGAATAGGTCACTTCCGTAATCCAGGTTTCCTGAGACATGGAACGAGTACTGCGTTTCATGCCGTGCTATGAGAGGCCGTCGCTTCAGTCGAATTAACCTGAAGATGGCTGGCGTTCCCCGCTCTTAAATAGACGCGGGTCACGCCACCATGGTGCCCTCCGCAGCCATTGGCTCAGCAGTGTCAGGCCATTTGGCGTGATCGACGGCATTGGCCCGCTGTTCGCGGGGCCTTACCCAATTGGTTAAAAAAAAGTCCCCCCACAGCGGCCAATGGCCGTGCTGTTTCACTGCATGATTAGAATAGGCTTCAGTTAAAGGAAAAAGGAGTTTTCCCATAGCGTCTTATCAAAGGCAGTAGTCGTTTCGCGGGTGATTCAACGCGCAGCTTGTCAGTGATCTACCGTGATAAGCTAGTGTTCCTTCTAAATACAAGTGACGTAGATTTAGCGCTAATCAAAGAACCGGCTTTACTGATGAGATGCGCATAATATATCGTGCGGTATATACCACCCAGCCCTACTGGCTACTCAGACCGGCTGGCCTTCTGAACCACTGAAAGTGCTCTACCGAAAGGCCTTGAGAGAGGAGCTGCAAATGGAGATGGCGTGCCGCGAAGAGGGCAAGACTTTGGAGCAGTACATGGAAATGACTATCCAAATTGACAACCTGCTTCGCTCTCGTCGAACCAGATGGTATATCTGGGGTATATTATTAGTGCAGAAGGAGTAACCATGGACGAACAAAAAGTTAATGCAGTCCTCAACTGGTCCAAACCCCGCACCATTAAAGACTTATGGCGATTTCTGGGGTTCGCCAACTTTTATAGACGCTTCATTAGGGGTTTCAGTCAAATAACGGGACCTCTGACCTCCATGAATCGCAAAGGTCCAACTATCCTCCGCTGGACCTCTGCTTCTGAACAGGCATTCCAGGCACTTAAAGAAAGATTTACCACGGCTCCCATGTTGCAGCACCCTAACCCAGAACGAGAATTTATAGTTGAAGTGGATGCTTCCAATTCAGGAATCAGTGCAGTCCTTTCTCAACGCCACGGCAGTCCACCCAAGATGTTCCCATGCGCCTTCTATTTACGAAAGCTGACCCCCGCAGAACTACGCAGAACTGACGGACCACCGCAATCTTGAGTATATTCATTCTGCCAAACGGTTAATCTCACGCCAGGCCAGGTGGGCTCTCTTCTTCACACGATTCGATTTCAAAGTTACCTATCGTCCTGGCAGTAAGAACTGTAAACCAGATGCCCTGTCCCGGCAGTTTGAACTTCCCTTACCTCAGCATGAACCCGAAGACATCATCCCCTCGTCACTGATTGTCGCTCCAGTGCGTTGGGACATCATGGTGGAGATCGCCGAGGCCCAGGTTCAGGAACCAGCTCCACTCGACTGCCCCCCGGACCGAGAGTACGTACCAGAGACTTTACGTGCTAAAGTAATGCAGCTAGTCCATGCCACTCCAAGCTCCGGCCATCCAGGAATCCAGGCAACGCAGGAACTCGTCAGTAACCATTTCTGGTGGTCAACACTGAGAACCGATGTCATCAAGTTCGTACAACATTGTGAGACCTACAATCTCACTAAGACTCCACACCAAAAGCCGGGGCTACTCCATCCCCTGGAAATCCCTCAGCGACTGTGGTCTCATATTGCCATGGACTTTGTTACTGATCTGCCTCCATCCAATAACTTTACTACTATACTAACTGTCATCGATCGGTTCTCCAAGGCCTGTCGATTCATCCCCCTTGTAAAACTGCCCATGGCTTGGGAGACCACCGAGATAGTCATGGATCAAGTTTTCAGATTCTATGGACTCCCAGAGGACATTGTGACAGACCGAAGTCCACAGTTTACGTCACGCCTATGGGCAGTACCGTGTCTCATCAACTTTCCATGTGTCTCTGCTCAAGCCCGCTGATGCTCCGGGAGGAGAGAGGATCCTAGATGAGGTCGAGCCCCAGGAGCACCTCCCCCTGATCATCGACAATGAGGAAACCTACCAAGTAAATGAGATCCTGTATTCGAGATGTCGGGAGCGAGTGCCGCAATACCTCCTCGATTGGGAGGGATTCGGTCCAGAAGAACGATCGTGGGTCAACGCACAGCCACGTTTCACAGAGATCACCCAGACCGACCAGCTCCCAGGCCTCGTGGTTGACCGGTTCGACCGGCTCACGGGGGGTGGGGGGTGGGGGGGGCTCTATGACAGATCCGACCATCTCTGGCTCTCTCTGACCGTCATCAGCGAGAACCATCGCCAGAATACTAGTTCCCACCCAGTTCTCAGGAACACGTCATCACTTTCGCGAACAGGTGTTCGCTATTTTGAGGTTTATTTAAGCGAACGCCGTGCTACGGAAGTCGCGAAGTTTTGCTCTGCTCCAGCGACAATCCTAAGCGTTTATTCCTGTGTATTTTGGACTGCCTGTTACTGATCCTGGACTGCTCTTGTTATTCTAAACCTTTGCCTGATACCCCGACCTTCTGCTTGTTATATTGTTCCTTAACCTTGCTTGTGCCCCTGAATATCTGCCTGGACTCTGATCCTGAGTCTGTCCCATTTGCTGTTATTTGACCACTGCCTGTTCAACTCTGTGTATTTGCCAATAAAGCTGTGCATGGATCTGACTATGTCTGACTCAGAGTCATCACAACAGGAATGTTTTATTATTAACCAAAGCTATCAAAAAATCTTTAGTAATTGAAATAAAGCTGAACTTTTAAATATAAATATTAAATGAAGAATTGAGTCTTAAAAGTCTATTATAATATGTTATAAATGTTATACTAAATTGCTAAAACTTAAATAAAATCACATTAATTTATAAATCTAAAAATAATATAAATGCTTTGTTTTAAGTTTTACAAAGTCTCTAATTTAAATAAATTAATCTACAATTTAAATAAAATATATGAAAATAAAAACTAGTTTAAAAATAAAATAACACTGATTATAAGAAAGATTATAAGATTATACTGATTATAAGAAAGTATAGCATTTGAAAAGATATTTGTCTGTGAAATAGTTGAAATAGTGTTTTATAGTTTATTAAAACTAATTCAAATATAGCTGAAAATGAACATACTGTAGATATTAAAAATTAAAAAGTGTTACATACTAAATCAAAGTAGGATCACATTAATTTAGAATAATAAAAAATAATAAATGTTAATTAAAAAAAATAATAATAAAACATTTTCAACAATAAAAGTTTTAATAAAACTTTAATTAAAAGTAAATACAAATAAAACAGAAACTAAATATAAAAATAAAAACAAATACAAAATGTCAATAAATAATATAATAATACAAAAAGAGTATATCGTTGTAAAAAAGGGCCAGACTTAGACAAGCGCTGAAGATCCAAATGCAGCTTTATTGAAACACGGTGTGGTCCCATCTGATCTCCCAGAATTGCTTGTAATAACCACAAACTCTTAGCGCATAATTCCATGTTAGTATCAAGTAAAACTATCGAAAATTCCGTAATGGGCTCACTGAAAAGATTACAATGTAATTCAGTGACGTGATCCACTCAAGGTTAACCGGATTCATTTAAAAAATGTATACTTTCATTGTAGCACCTAGCCCCACCGTTACCCTAAACCTACCCACTTCTGAACAATATTAAACACACACAGGCAATATAAGTGCAGTCATAGGTATTTATTGCAATAACTGACCGTAAGCAGTAAAAAAAAGCATTACAAACAAGTTGTTGCATTTCAAGTCCTTCTAAAGCCATACAATGTCTTTATGCAATGAAGAGAGTTAAATACAAGGTTTTAATCGCTGAAATGATCCCGCTCCGTTAACGCATTAACATCTTATTCAAAAGACACTCTCGACCTGTAGAATGACGCAAATCGATCACCAGACACTCAAGAGCCAAAACATTTCACAACAGCATGCAGCGATCGGTCACGAGACACGCGAGAGCCAATAGAATTTTACAACCAAGGCTGATGTAAGGATTCTCCTAGCAGCATTTTTTGAATTTGCGCAAGGCAGCACCAGCAGCTGTAGCACAGATGAGTCACGGCGGACAGAGAGATGGTGATGAATCGGTTTGCCTCAGAAGAATTAGAATATTAATAATTTTTAATAAATAACATTGGTAGTTGTAACTGCTGGTTTATCTTTGTGTTTTATTAATGGTTGGTAGGTTTAGGGACAGGTGTTGGGTTACATGCTCATAAATGTATAAATCAAGTAATATTAATAAAACTGTTGTGACCGTTTACAGTGAAAAATCACACCCCAATACAATTGCAACAATGGCAATACTATTACCCAATATTTGAATCCAAATTCGTGCGTGGATCACGGCTGATGCCTGTCACTGTCTTACATTGTAAACTTTTCCGTGAGCCCATCACAGAATTTTCGATGATTACGTGATACTAATATGGAATTATGCATTTAGAATTCTGCGAGATCAGGTTGGCGTTGTTGAACAGGTAAAGGTCCAAACGCCAGCAAGCTGTAATATCCGAGATCGAGGCAGAATCGTAATCCAGTAACACACAATGGTCAGGGTCAGCAGCAAAACATGGAAAAAAAAACAGGTAACCGTCCAGGGTCCAAAAGGGCAATCCAAAATAACAAATGAAACAAGACAATGGAAAAACAAGACTATGGCAATGAAAATAAATGACAAAACAAGGCATAAACAGGGGAACCGCTTGGTAGAGTCCGCAACTTGGTAGTTGTGTTTGTCAGTGGCCTGCAGTGTAGCTAACTACTTAAAAGAGCAGTTTAACTACTTAAAATGAGGAATAGCTCATAGCTTATAAATCAACTATTTCCCCATTTTTTTTTAATGCCATAAAACAGAAGAAATGTATCAGTGGTTGTTGCACTGTTTACATCCCCTGGCATATATGGTGGCTTTACATACAAATGAACCAGCCTTTTTTTTTTATTACTTTCTCATCTTTTCTGTGACTTTTAACTCCATTTCCAAGCCCAGGCATTTGTCACAGGTCACAGCGGTCCGAGCACTGTCTGGCCAGAGGCTCCATGTGTCCTTAACTCATTGGCTCATTAGGTAAAACCCATGCCCTTTGGCTCAGAGAAACATGACATGAGACAAGCCCAGACTCTGCTGTCGTCTTTTCAAGCCTTCCTGTAATTAAATCTGTCCCTGCTAATCACAGCTGACCATCACCATGACAACACACGGAGGGGCTAATTATGGTCAACATGAGTTTAACTGGGGGGGACACTTGTAGCGGTTTGGATTTAGGCTGTAGGTACAGATGTAAATTGCGTTTCAGCTGTGGTCTCGGAACATGGCAGGGCAGCAGTGGCTGAGTTTACTCACTCCCTGTCTATGAAACCATAAATTAAAACTTAGATCAATGCTTTGTGCTTTTGTTATGCAGCTAAAACAGCCAAACAGTGGGTGGACGGGGTTCTCGCTTTCACTTGTTTCACTTGGTGACAGAAGTGCAGGTGGTAATTTGAAGCTTTCTTTCCCAGGTGCAGTATGCAATCAGATGTAGAGAACTGTCACTCATCTCTAAAGTGAAAGTGGAGTGACTGGTGCAGCTCTCCACGCCTACTTCACAGAACATGACCTTCAATGAGAAGAACTCCATTAAAAGGGCCTGGTGCTGTAATTTTTTCTTTTTTATTTCATACATTATAATATCATAGATGAAAGTTGATACAGTTTTTTTTATTACCGTTTTAGTTTGAAAAGTTTAGGTTAATTGTCTCTAAATCAAAGTTGTTTGCATCACCTCGTTTTATATTTTTTCTCCATCTTTTTTTATAGCAGCAGATTGACTAAAATTCACAGTTTAAAACGCAGCTCCTTTTAAATTAAAGTGTTGGGATTTGAATTGCACTGGATACATACCACAGGATATTATTGGAACTTAAATAAGAATGAAAGAATGTAGAATTAGTAAAAGAAGTTCCACAAAACAGAAAGTTGTCCAAATGTATTCTAAAGTAAATCAGAACAGTGAATCAAATAATTACTTTTTTTCTCAATTGATGAAACAGCCACTGAAATGTTTTAATGAAACAGACATTATTTTTGCTATAAATAATATATCTCTATATTTTGATATAAATAATGTATCTCTACACATTTATTTATAGTTTAACAATTAAAAACAGAAGTAATTATGATTTATAATTTATGTCTCCATAAATTAACTTTTTAACGGTGGAACATGATCTGGCTGAGGCCATGGCACATAAGGGTACTTTGGCAGCGCGAGCTCTGGAGGGCACTCTTGCTGCGCGAGTTCTGAACTCAGGATTGGCACTCCTGGCCGTAATTTAGGGAGTGGATTCGGGAATGGCTCTCCTGGCCGAGAATATGGAATTGGGATCAGGATCGGCCCTCCTGGCCGTAAACTAGGGACTGGAACTGGGATCGGCTCTCCTGGCCGTAAACCAGGGACTAGAATCAGGATCGGCTCTCCTGGCTGAGACTCTGGAACTGGGATCAGCTCACCAGTCTGAGACTCTGGAATCGGGATCGGCACTCCTGGCCATAATTCAGGGACTGGACTGCCTCCTGGTGACACACCCCTACTCCGACACTGTTGGAGTCTCCATTGGGTAGCCTGATTAACCGGAAATGGTGTCAGATGTCACCTTTTGGAACTCCCCCTGATGATCAGATGTCGGTTACTGCATCGGAAGGAGAGTGCAGTTCTGGAAGTGAGGCATTCGATTTTGGAGCGGTGTCTGATGGACACTTAACCATACCGGATGTTGATTCAGTACTGTCGCTATACTTCCCGGGCCGCCAGGGGAATCGGGATTAAGTGGAACCCTTCACATTGTCCTGAGCCTCCGAAGGAGAATGATTGGTGCTGAGGTGTGCCCCGGACTGAAGTGTGGAGTCCACTCCTTTCCTTCCCGGAAGTGCATGATGAGCCTACTTGGTGGTGGAAGGTACTTTTTACTGCCAGGAAGTAATCAAGTAGTTCGTCCTCCTTCACCTCCCTTAACGGTGGCATAGCAAGGGGCTGCACGGGGGTCCCCCAGGTTGAGAGCTCGGTTGGAGGCAACTGTATCCGCAGGCTTCTACTTCCTGGCAGGGTAAACCGTCGCTCCCTCCAGGGCCTGTAGGCATTCGTCCATGACAATGCTGTGGCGTTGTTGCAGATGCATCAGGCCAAGGCACTGAGAGCTCTGCATGAGGGTGGTCATGATCCAGAAGTTCTTCCGAGCTTGTGCTGCGACAGACCTCGCGCTTCGTGCGACTAAGGTTACGATGAATGCCCTGGGTTGTGCCAGGAACCTCTGTCCACTCCTCTGTCCACGATGGTGGTCCAGCAGCGCCAATTGGCTGTGTTTGGTAGACATGAGTGATGCAGACAAGATTAGGTTCTTGAATGCTCCCGTATCACAGACCGGCCTCTTCGGCGACGCGGTGGAGACATTGCCCTGTCCCCACCGCCAAAGAAGCGCGTTGAGGAGCCGACAGCGGGGCTCCCGTCCAGCCCGTCCAGGCCCCTGCAGGAAAACACAAGGGCAGGAAGTTCCAGGATGAGTGACCCAGGGTTAGAAGGTACTATTCTTCGGGGTGGACTAGGTCTCCACTCCCTCTCCGGTGGAGGGCAGGGGTGAAAAATTCCAAAATCTAGACAAGAAGGGCGGTTTTCTCTCGGGGGACCCCTTAGGGGACGAGGTGCTGTGGACAGACCTGTAAAAAGAGCTTGTTACACACTCACTCTCCTCTCATTTCAAGCAGCAATCAGAGCTTGTGGAGGACGAACCAACGGACTTCCTGGCCCACTTCTGCCGGAACGCAGCTAACTTGCACGCACACACACATGCAGGGTCCTCTGCACCAGCTCAGAGACGCTCGGACAGAACCCTGCGTTCCCCCTCGCTGCCCCACCACTGGCACCCCGGTGGTTGGGATAGTGCCTCTTGCTCAGCCTGGATAGGGCTCAGACCGCCTCGATGGCTCATCAACACCATTCGGCTCGGTTATGGGATTCTGTTCGCCTGGCGGCCGCACAAGTACGGAGGCGTTCGCTTCACAATAGTGAATGCAGACAATGCTCCTGTGCTGCGTGCGGAGATTGCTACTCTTCTGAAGAAAAGAGCAATAGAGCCGGTCCGTCCTACCGATATGAAGACAAGGTTTTACAGCACGTACTTCATAGTGCCCAAGAAAGGTGGTGGGTTACGACCAATACTGGATCTGCGAGTCTTGAATCGAGCTCTTCACAGGCATCCGTTCAAGATGTTGACACCGAAGCGCATTTTCGAATGCGTCCGTCCCCAGGATTGGTTTGCAGCAGACCTGAAGGATGCGTTCTTTCATGTTTCAATCCTTCCACGACACAGGCCTTTCTTGAGGTTTGCATTCGAAACAGAAGTATATCAGTACCGTGTCCTGCCCTTCGGGCTCTCCCTGTTCCCTCGAGTATTCACGAAAGTGGCCGAGGCAGCTCTGACTCCTCTGAAGGAGAAAGGGGTTTGCATCCTCAACTACCTCGACGACTGGCTAATACTAGCACAGTCCAGAGCTCAGTTGTGTGAACACAGGGACTTGGTGTTAAAACACCTCAGCCTTCTGGGTCTTCGTGTCAACTGGGAAAAGAGCAAACTTTGTCAGGTGCAGAGGATCTCTTTTCTCGGGATGGAACTGGACTCCGTCGCCCAAACAGCGCGCCTCACAGAAGAGCGTGCTCAATCTTTGCTGACTTGCTTGAATACGTTCAAGGACAAGAATGCGGTTCCACTGAAACAGTTTCAGAGGCTCATGGGGCATATGGCAGCAGCTTCAGCTGTAATTTTGCTGAGGCTTCTCCATATTAGACCGCTTCAGCATTGGCTCCACGATCGAGTCCTGAGGTGGGCGTGGAAGGGTGGCTCGCTACGGGTTCAAATAGATCCAGCCTGTCGCTTAGCCTTCCTTCCGTGGGCAGATCTAAAGTTTCTGCGGGCAGGAGTGCCCCTAGAACAGGTCTCCAGGCATGCTGTGGTATTCACAGATGCCTCCAGCATGGGATGGGGCGCCACGTACAACGGGCATGCTGTGTCAGGGGTTTGGATGGAACCTCATCTGCATTGGCACATTAATTGCCTCGAGCTGCTAGCAGTTCGTCTAGCTTTGGGCATCTGAGGTCACTTTGCGCCATTCATATTCCAGTTATTTACAACCAGACAGCTGATGAGCTGTCCCGAGCCCAAGTGCTCCCTGGAGAATGGAGACTCCATCCCCTGATGGTTCAGCTGATTTGGGAGAAGTTCGGTGCAGCACAGGTAGACCTGTTTGCCTCTCCAGAAACCTCTCATTGCCAGTGGTTTTTCGCTCTTGGGCGATTCTTAGACTACGGGCACTTTTATGTCCTTTAATCATGTTTTGCAAAAAAAAAAAAAAAAAGGGAAATTTCACACTTTCATAGTTATCTTTACAATAAAAGAGCTCTAAAATTTTTTTACCAGTATTCTACAATGACT
>JAUCMT010000051.1:7305185-7319861 GCA_032357475.1 Enteromius thamalakanensis
TTTTTCTCCAGTCTACACCGACAGGAGCACCTCCAATTCACAATCTGTGAAGTTTCTCTTCTTGCTTGCTTGCTTTTCATTTGATTTTGACAAAGTGGAGTCATTATCATATTCATACAGGGGAGGAGGCAGGGAGGGGTTTTGCGCTCGTGCATGTGCGCTCAATTTCACGTTAATTCGGATGTACAAAAATAATGTGCGTGGGTTTCCGCGTACGCAGTGTTTCATACATCTGAAATTTTTTGTGCGTACGGACATTTCCAGGATTGTCCGTACGCAATGTTTTAGTAATAATTCTACGCATGTCTTTGTACATAAGGCCCCTGGGCTGTTGATTTGACCGTAAGGGAAATTTGTGTGCAAGGTAGCATGACATCATGAGTCATGCCCCTTTGCACCATGCGTCACATTTTGTCGCTATCAAGAACAACACTTTGACAGAAGTCCCGTGGCTGGTATTTGGCTAAGGTTGCCCCTCTGCGGTTAGCGGTTATGCGGTATGTTATACAATAACATACTCACTGTTTGTTGTGTTTGTTTTAATATAGTAATTAATTGATCCTATGTGTTTGTTTCATCCACACCAGCCTCCACCCTCACTCTCTCCCCTGAATACTGATCACCAGCACCTGTCACCACCACCTGGATCCATTCACCACACATATAACCACACAGCACTCACTGTCACAGCTCATTCCTGACAAGTGGACTCATCTTCTGCAAGACTGTTCTAATACTTACCAGTGATACTTGCCTTGTGATTTTCCTGTGTTCTCTGCGATCTGTCTTCTCCCCAGGCTCCTTGGTTTCCCTTTTCGTGTCTCCTGCGTCTTAAGATTGTGGTGTGTGGTTGAGGTTCATCATCTCTGTGTCTCCATCGTCTATGTGTTACTCCAGCGCTCCTACAAAGAGTGTAATCTGTCTGCAAACATGAGAAAGGGATTTAACATGTTAAACACATATTGACTGCAGTTAAAGTTAAAATTGAAATGATATTACACAGTCCAAAGTAAAAAGCAAATTTTGTTAAAATAAAAGAGAAATGTTATGAGGTTGTATCAAAGCATAGCTCAGTAACTCATACAAGACTGATATATGCAATTTAATTCATCGGTGTACAAATGTTTGTTTTTTTCCCTTTCATTTTGCATCCTGTTTTGAGTAGATATCTAGTCTTCATCATCGCAGTAATCACTTCAGGTCAGGACGTTTTTATTACTTAATAAAAACATAATACAGTTTAAGATGTTTTGGTATATTTTGAATAAAAAGAATACCACTGTAACCTCCTCAATAATCATAAGTGCATAACTCATATCAAGTTAGTTTAATGAAGTTTGAGAAAATTGATCTATTCACTTATAACCGCAAAAATATATTGTGCTTTTATGCATTTTTAAAATATGTTTTTAAGAATGTATTTTGGCATAATCATTCATGGTCTGATTTATCTTTCATGAAGATAATTTATCAAATCGCCAGCATCTGCTAAATGCATTATAGTTTATTTTTTATTTTCTCACGGGCTGCATTTCCCAAAAGCATTATTAGACATTGTCAGGAATTTGGGAAAGAGGACCCATTCACAGACTAGTTTCAGGGGGTTTATTTACAAAAAAAATATAAAGATACATTAGGGAAAAGGAATTGCACAGCTGATACATAGGGGACATAATAAAAAACACGACTAGGGAGGGCCACAGGAGCGTCTCTGGCGGCACATGGCAGGATATGACACCAACCAGCAAAGCCTCACAGGGTAGATTGCAACAACAAGACCCGATTTGGCTAGACAAAATATTTGAGGGCCACGTAATATTGGTGGAGGCCCCGGCCAGGGGAACCAGTGGTGGGGAATTGGAACTCTGGAACAAAAAGAGACAAGACAAGGCTCCACAGAAACAAAATTACACAAAAAACAGGTGAGAAGGGAAAATAATAATACTAAATAATAATAATAATAATAATAATAATAATAATAATAATAATAATTCCAAAAAACACAGTAAAATAAAAAAGTCATTGACTGGGATTAAATGATCAAATTAAAACTAAAACTAAAGAAAAAAATAAAAAAAAAATTAAAAAAAATAATAATAAAAAAAATAAAAAAAAAATCAAGAGAAGGCAAACTCACACACACAAAAAAAAAAGCAAAAACAAGCCGAAAACTAATTAAGAAAAAAGCACAAAGCCAGACATCAAGACAAGGAAAACTAAAATAAAGAAATCAAAAGAAAGCAAATTCAAACTAAAAGCAAGAGAAGGAGCAAGGCAAACCATGAAAGTACAAAGGACTACAAAAGACACAAGACTTACCAGACAACACTCAACCACATTCACAGACACACGGACAAAGACCAAGACCAAAAGAAATCAGAAAGTGTAGGACAAGATGAGGGGAAGACACAAAAGTGACAACACGAACCAGCAAAGGACAATAGGGCCAAGGGTACAATAAGTAGGGAGGAAAGCACACGAGGGACAGCTGCAGACAATTAACGCCACAAGGCTCAACAAGGCTAACAAGAGGGTGTGGTAGAGAGGAAACAAGGAGGGAGGGACAAGGGAAGCACATGGCTGACAAAAACAAAGCCATGTGCTGACACGAGACAAGACACAAAACAAAAAGACAAAGATGCAGGCAGGATCTTGACAGATACGAAAAAAAGAGACCTCTCTGTAACAACGTCACCTGATCCTGTGTTTGTGTATATCTTGTTTATGTGTTCTGTGTTTTGTTTTTATTTCATTCTCCCTGCCTTGTTTGTGACCCCGCCCATCTCATCAGTGCTCACTCCCTGCCAGCCGTGTTTCCAGGTGTTTCCCCTTGTCTTTTGATTAGTCTTTGTATTTATTTGATTCCCTGTCTTTAGTCTAGTGTCAGTTGTTGAAGTATGTTTCATGTCTGCTCGTTGAGCTTTTTTGACTTTTGTTTTGATTATTCAATAAATGTTCCAGTGTTGGATATTACTGCCTCTGAGTGCTGCCTGTTCCCAAGGGAGCGAGAGCGCGAGCTCACTCAGCTGAATCGTTACGCTAATAATAACCAACTAGTTAAAGTCGCCTATGTTTATTAATGCTTAAATTATTTAATAGTTATGTATATCGATTTTCCAAGCTGTCTGTCCTGTAGCAGAAGTGTCCAACCACTCCAACACACTTGCAAGCTTGTAGTATAGCTGCATCCAAAATCAAATACATCCCAACTATAGTCTGCTGAAAACACAGTATGCCAACATTATTATGTATGAAAGTCATTGTATTTGAAGAACAAAAAGTACAAATATTAACACTGGTAGGTCAAATGATAGTAACAACCATGGAGGATGTATTACCAAAGCCACTGGAAGGCAAGCCTACAACCTTTAGCCAAAAAAGTATAATGGCTGATGTTAGAAGACATTTTTAGGCCATTTTTTAAATAAATGTCAATATAGGAGAAGCTTCAACATCATATAGCTTATCATTGAATGAATAGTCATTCTTTGCTATTAATCAATAAGAGAAGTCATAGATTTTTTTTTTGTGACAGGGTATTCTATTTATAACACTTATCATCCATTTCTGTAGTATCTGTAAATGGCAACTGGCTGTTGCTTCACAACTTCATTGCTATAATGTGATTGGTTATCAAGGCACATGCGATCCAAGTTGACTGTTAAACATTCTCAAGCACTACAAACTCTTGTATCTCCTAATAATAAGACCATCTCTTGTAGTACACAATCTTACACATTTTTGGACAAACCAAGTGAGTCTGAAGAGTTTGATTAGCTGATTCAGGTGTGTATATATAATTATTATTAGGGTTGGAGCTAAACTCTGCTTTGGCCCTCCAGGAACAACCATGTCCTATCTGAGGTCAATAAAAATTGTTAGGACACCAAAGTGTATATTTATTTAAAAAAAGCCCTACCTGGTCTCATGGCACAAACTTGGTGCACCTTTTAGCGATATACGTACCAACAAGTACATATCACTGCAGTTTCCAAAAGAGATGAATGACACCTTTCATTCCTTTTAACACAAATTTACAGAGATTACTTGAAGAATATAATGTTATGACTTCAAAACAATATTAATATGCTGGGAGATTTGCTGGGAGTGATGCTTTTGAAAGCATCACACAAATCCAGCTTCATTGGGTTTTTATAGACGGTAGGTTTGTTCGGTAGCTCACGGAAGTATATGTCTATAACCCTAAGTTCTGATTGAAAATGTCGTGGGGAGCAATAAAGTGACCACAGTGCCATACTGAACCCCTGGAGAGATCTGCAGGTGAGTTCTTTTCTCCTTTGAGTCATTTACGAGTCGTTTCCCAAGAAATATAGACCGTTTCCCCTCAACCTTACTCTTCAGGCACAGTTAGGAAAGAGACATCTGAGCTACTGTAGGCAAATCACGGCCGTTACTCCAGCTGACAGAAGACAGAGACAGACAGGATGCGTATCATAAGCAGGGGGAACATGGTGTGATATGTCAGGGACAATGCAGTATTGTAATGGAGTTTTGCACTACAGCACTTATGTAAACCTCCTTCACATCCACGGCTTGTTTATGTAACCGAACGCACCTTTATACACCCTGCAATGCTGAGACTCTGATCTTTCTCAGACTACTCGTCTCCTTTTTGTCACTATAGACCCAAGAATGCACACAGCTGGGCGTTCAATACTGTTACAAACACGTCTCCTTTGACACAGTCAAGACTTGCACAAAACCAGACTCTTCACCATCTCCGCTCGGCTTTTGTCCTCACGCATTCACAGACGCTTGCCTGTGACTCTGTCAGACCTGGGCGGCGTGTGCAATCCCTTTGTCATGACTTCCATTAGTACACAGTTGCCATGACAACTGGCTCTTATGAAAGCTCTCCACGGTTTCCAAGGATGGATGTTCTATTGGCTCTTTTGAGATTTAAACGAAGCTTTTTGGCGCAGACTGACTCGCACGTCAGTGCTGCCCTAGATTAGTTTAAGCAGCAGAATGCTTTGTGATTCACACCTGTTGGTTGTTTCTGGTGGTCTGTTTCGGCAGGATAAGGTCAGAGTGATAAGTATAAATGGTCTTGAACAGGAGTTAATGGAACATTCCAGGTTCAGGGCAAGTTTGTGGCATAAAATGATACCTTGATACTTTTATTCTTAGTTTTTTGTAAAAACACATCTAGGGCACTTACGGCTGAAGTTTTATTGTTAAAGTTGCTCTATGCGATGTTGCAGGATTTTAGCTCGATTTAATTTTTATTTTAAACCATATACATCACCCCTTGATCGTCTTGCTGTCTGTGCTCTGAATACATTGGGAAAAAACACTTTGGGAACCACAACAAAAACAAACTTCGGCCAAACAACCAGCAAGAGTGGTTGGCCGAAGTTTGTTTTTACGCATTAAACCCTTCTTGCCGATTGGTTGGCCGAAGTTTGTTTTTGCTTTGGTGTACGTCCTGTACCCCTAGTGTTTTGCAAGATCGCATAGAGCACCTTTAATGCATGTTGTTTATATCACGCTATATAGTTCACTTGATTAGTGCCATTAACTTTCATACTAAATTCCTCAAAAAGTAATCCACATCTTTCCTTTTGAGATTCAAGCTGAAATTAATTTCGTTTTAATCAATATTATGCCATTGATTAAAGGGATAATGGCCCCAAAAAATATATTTTTCCTTTCCCTCATGTTGTTTCAAACCTGAATGACTTTCTTTTGCAGAACACAAAAAAAACATTGTGTGTGTGTGTGTTACTTTGTCTGTACAGTGGAAATCAATAAACAGTTGGTTACCAAAATATCTCATTGTATTGGACTTGGAATACTCCTTTAAGACAACAGTTGCACAAATAAATAAAGTTATTTGTTTGTCCACGAGACACTTACTGTGAGTAATTGTACCGGAACCCGATCCTTCCAGCAAGAAAACCTATTTTGTTCTTTTTATAGATTTAGCTGAAATAAGCAATTGAAATATTTGCCGCAGAGAGCTGGCGGTTAATAGGAGCTTCACTTATTTGTTTGTGAAAGTTTATTTCTATTAAACACTTTCTACTGATGTCAGTTGTTGCTTTATTTTATCCTGACTTTAATATTTGATATATTCCTACTGTTCTTTATTACATTATGATGGTGGTCAAACACTTAAAGCTCTCACAATGAACTTATGAACTTTAAACCCAATGTTCACAAAAAAAAAAGTTAGATAAATTACTCACCCTTGTGCCATTCCAAACCCATATGACCGTCATTCATCTTGAGAACACAAATTAAGATATATTTGAAGCCAGGGCATAACAAGATTTGAAAAGATAACAAAAATAATTACTTTATTCAATTATTTCTACTCTTCCAGGTCAATCTCTACCGCCATTCATGTTTTCTCTGTGCACAAAAATATTCTAATAGGTTAATAACATCACAGTGTGGAGCATATTTCCTGCAGCCGCTACAACATTCACCAAGTACAGGTGGTTTATATGTTATGTTATATTAAGCCATATTTCAAGTTGTTGCTCTTGGAGTTTAAGGGCTATAAATCACCTTATAAGACGTGCTGCAGACGGCCCTCTCAATGACGATGTTTGATGTTGTAAGGATGAAGAGGTGCAGGAGTAGGGGCAGGTTCGTGTGGGAAGTGGACTTTAAAAAGGGTGAACATTGCTTTGCTCTGTTGAGCACAGCTGCGGCACGTCGAGCGCAGTCTGCTTGAAGGAGAGCGAGAGGAAGGATGAGACGAAAGGGGGTGATTTTTCTGCAAATGTGAGGACAAATCTCCTAACACAGCCCCAGGGCTTTGTGGGGTTATTCAAAGGTTATGAATAAACAGTCTCTTCTCCATTCAACTTGTTAATTGTGACAAAAAGTCAGAGTCTCTTTTATTCAGTAGTTTGCTGTTGGTCCAGCTGTCCACAAAGCAGATTATATTTCGGGGATTGTTGCTTGTACGAGGGAAACATGTTCAGTATGATAAATGTGGAGTGATTTGTGTCAATGTGAACATGCAAGCTTACGATTTTCAGCGAATAAAGCTAAACAATTATTTTCAGTGCTCAGTAGATTAGAGTCTTATAGAGTCTTATTACTGGCTGGCTGTTTGCACATAGACGGTTCCCAAGGGCTTCACCCACACCTGTCATTTGAAGACCAAAGGCATGTTGAGCTAATTGGTTCACTTTCATAAACAGTAAATGATACCCTTGATATGAGAATGGTGAAGGGGATCTCAATACAGATGATGCACACGCTGAGTAACAGCAAGCAAATACTCCCCCAACACACACAATAACTCAACCTTTCTTAGATTTAGTCTTTCAATATCAGACTTTGAATCGTAAAGGGCAATGACATCTACAAAGATTTAACATACAATGAAAAGGACTTTAGCATAAATCCTGTCTACATGCTTTTATAACGCATTCTTTCTGGAAAATGTTTTGAGACGCTTGTGCGTCGTTTAGCACAGAGAACCTTACATTTGTGTTTCTCTGGGTCCATCTGGTGGTGGGAATAGAAAAATACATTTTTGCACACCAATTTAGAATACAGAAAGAACCATTCTAGAATTATAAATCGAACAGTTATATAACACATGCATGTAAATTAATCCAAATTATACATAAAAGCAGGCAAAAGTTCTTCCGGTTACAAATACATATACGTTTTTGTAATTTTGCTGAACAAAGTCTTTTATACTTACAACTCCTTCATTTGATTGATACAGTAAAAACAGTAATATTGTGACATTTTATTACAATCATAACTTTTTTTCTCTTGTAGTGAATGTTTGTTCCTGTGGTGCAAAACACCATCATTACTCTTCAGTGTAAAATAACCCTTCAGAAATCCTTCTCACATGTTGATCTGATGCTATTGGTGCTCAGTTATTCATAATAGTTCTGATTATTATCATAATAACAGTTTTTGCTGCTTAACACTTTGTGGAACATTTTTTTCAAAGTTGAAAAGAAATCTTCTGAAGTTCAAAATCGAAATCTTTTGTAACATTGTAAATGTTTTACTGTCAAAATAAATATAATAATATTATAATATATAATTCTGGAAATATTATAACTTTAAAACACATAAAAATGCAGACAAAGATGATGAAAATGATTTGAGATTTGTTTTCTTCTTCTGAAGGTCAAAAGCTTAAAGATGGACAGCTGTGTGGTGCTTATAGATCTCTGGTCTCTCCCACCCCATATGGATCAGCTCGGACACAGCTGCTCTGAAGCACCATGTGTCTGGTGTTGGATGACTGTGGTGTATGGGATGCAGCAGCTGAGCCAGGGCACAGTTGGTTCATGTATGTACACACTAAAGCTTATGTTTGCTCACAAGCAGAGAGCCATGCAAGATGAGAAATCTTTTGTCTGAAATGATGATTATAAAGAGCCCATTTTATAATATCTACCAAATAAGGAAATAAAGTCAAATATGTGTATGCAGTGTAAGTTTGTATTTATGTGTGTGTGTGTGTGTGTGTGTGTGTGTATGTATATATCCCCAAATATAAAAAATAAAGAGCAAAAAATATTAAGCAGTATAACTGTTTACAATATTGATAATAATTGATGAGAAATGTTTCTTGAGCAGTAAATCAGCATATTAGAATGATTTCTAAGGGGAAACTGAAGACTTGGGTAATGGCTGCTGAAAATTCAGCTTTGCCATCACAGGAATAATACAATTTTTAAATATATTAAAATCGAAAAAAAAAAAAAAATTATTAAAAAAATATTTCACAATTTTACATTCCTTCTTTTTTAAAGTTGAGTCTCATTCTGTTTCCTGAGTCTTTCACATAATTGGGTCTCATTTCCCTACCTGAATAAAATCTGGTGCCATGCAAGGTCAGCAGATTTACACTCAAACCTACCCCTCCCTTAATTCCAAGATCATGAATATTTCATGTAGTGTGAGGAAAAAAGAAAGACAATGGGGGGTGTGGCCAATCAAATAACCCTGGGGACAGGCGGGGTAGCCCCCTCCTCATCAGCACACACACACACACACACACACACACAAGGCAGAACCTGCTGCTTCATCCACCCACACAGACAGACTGATACTTTCTCATTCAGCACTCGTGGCCATACACTCCTTCACGGTAAGACTTTCTACACTCCAATATTCTGAATACTTTTAGCTTTTGTGTTCTTTCTAGTTATTTTTAGAGAGATGGTCTGAAATATCTAGAGATTTGAGAATTTGAGAAGCAGAGAAATGATTTTGAGAAGCAGGGCACAGAACAAAGACAGAGGCGAGACATGCAAGAAAGGATGGCCAACAGTCATCGGATTTGGCAGATTGCATAAGGAATATGTCTTATGAGCAGCAGCTCGCCAGTTGGATATAATGAATTATTTTAGTGATACACAACTTAAAACAACAACAAAAAAAGAATGTGTGGGACATTGGTCACAGACACCCCAACCTAACTCCAGCACTTTTGTTCTGTTTGAGCTTGAACAAATATGAATTTATTTGTATAGGCTTAAGTCAAATTACATATATTAAACTTGCATTTTGTTTCTATAGTGCAGAAACATGGCTGACAAACCCAACATGACGGAAATCACATCGTTTGATAAAACTAAACTCAGGAAGACAGAGACCCAAGAAAAAAATCCTTTGCCAACCAAAGAAAGTGAGTATCTGAACCTAAAACAATGGCTAAGGATGTGTGATGATGTTATGATCAATAAAAATGTGTAAATGACACTTATTAAGTTCTGAAATGAAGTAAATGTGTCACTTAGGGTGTGTAATTATACAGAATCATCGATTTATTTCCCCATAATGTGATTTGGAACGTAATCTATAAAACTATAGGTTAAAAAATGTGAAAAATACATAGCATTCTATTGTGCAGTAAAACATTTTTTATGATGCTCCAGCTGTTTTAAGTTATTTTTAATAGTTATTTCTTCTCTTGTTTTCAAGAAAACTTAAAATGTTTAAAATAGTCACTTAAAACACTTCTTAAAGCCTGTATTCTTGTGGAATTTCTCCTGCAGCTATTGAACAGGAGAGGCAAGGAGAGTCCACGCCTTGAACGGTTTTTAGCTACAGTCACACACACGAGTAAAGGACTGAGATCAACAGAAGAGAACCACTCACTACTTGCTTATACGAGAATTAAATACTAATGTACTCATGTATTTCATCAAGTGGGGCCAGACGATCATTATTTGAACAGATTTCATCAGAAAAATGGAGCTCTTGAAACAGTGCCTCATTTTACCTCTAGATGGCACTATAGAACAGAAATAACACTGCTGTACATGCTAACTGTATCTTAGCTTGTTATGACTGTGAAACGTTTACAGCTACATGTAGCCTTTATAGGCTATTCATGATTCATACTAAATATTAAAATAATACTTCGACGAGTTTTGTCAAGTTTTTGCTGTGTTCTAGGTTATCTATGGTTATGGAGAATACTTTACATTATAAATCCATCCATTTTTTCAAACGTCTTGTCCTCTGAAGACTCAGGGAATGCTGGAGATCTTACATGATACAACATTATCTTATTCTTTGTTAAGTGGTCAGGGAATGAAATGGGCAGACCTTCATGCCGAGTACAATTTTGGTGTGGGTTTTAATTTAATGTTACTTTTTTTACACATGTATGTATGACTTTACATTAGAAACAAAGTCAGCAACAAGAGATTCAATTTATTCATCGAGTGCATTCAAGTTACTAAAAAATTTAAATTCACAATGAGTGAAATAGCCAGGAACTAACAACCAAATTCTGTTAGTCTGACACAAATTACTGTAAAATAGTTTTTTTTTTAATGATAAGAGAAAATGAAGCTGTCACCAGCTGGTGTAAACATTACGTAATGCCGGTTAGACCAAAGTCACAACCAGTGGTGGACAGAAACGAACTAGTTGTACTTCGTTACTGTACTTAAGTACATTTTCAAGTATCAGCACTTTACCGGAGATTTTTAACAACTTTTACTTCACTACATTACTAAGCAAAGGATCGTACTTCTTTCTTAACTACATTTTATAAAACATATAGTTACTCATACATCACGTGCTCCCAGATGCCGATGAGGGATGCATTAACAAACTGATTATTTTTAATCAACCTGTTCGCAAATAGCACCAAACGATTCATTCTCGAATTGGAATGATCCGATTGCAGCTGTTCTCGATTCGACAACTCACTGTTTCAAACGATCCGTTCAGAGCGAGTCTCGAGTGAACCGAATTCACAACAAGAACGTAGATTGATCTAAGCCCACTGAAATGAATGCAGACACATCAACATCAGTGTCTACATGTCAAAAACCTTATATTCCCTGCTGCTGTAACGTAAACAGTTTTATTAAAATGCTACGCATTTAACCCTACGTCTATTTTTATATTATCACATTTTTATATTGGAGTGTTTAAAACACTTTAAGAAGAAAAAAATGAAGAAAATATATTTTCCTAACTTATTCTCATGTCATATATAATGTTCTGTGACTTTCTGCATTGCAGTGTAAGCTTCACAGTGAACATTAATGCATCATGCTGGTCAAAAATCCCAGGTATTTTGAGCTTTATAATTTGTGCTATATAAAATTAAGTAGCCTGTATAAAATTGCTAAATAAATCTATCAGTACTTTTTTACTTAAGCACATAAAAAACAAATACTTTTGTACTTGCACGAAAGTAAATTTGAAAAAAATGAGTACTTTTATTTTTACAGAAGTAATATTTTATTGTATGTCTCTCTACTTTTACGCACGTACTTGATTTGTGTACTTGGTCCACCTCTGGTCACAACTTTCAGGACTGATCAAGGTTGAGGACGAGAGGAATGTGATAAAGAGAGTGTTAAAACAACAGGTGGTTATGTGTACCAAACAAACCTCTCAAGCTCTCACTATTACTGGCTCTGTATGAGATCATGTGAGTTCACATCACTGTTTCAGCCGGAATGGCTCTGAGATTCAGGAATTATCAAAGACAATAATCTGGTTCTTAACTCACAAATGTCATAAAAGTCAAATATTTTTAGTTTTCCTAGACAAAAATACTCATACAGAACTTCTTACTGATATAAAACGCTTTGTCCGTCAAATCAAAAATCATGTGGCGTGACTAACAAACGAAATTATTTTGTTATGGATTCATGTCATAAATACCAAACCATCATTTAGTATAATTTCTAGAAACATTTGTAGCGGCACATGCTTAGTTCATGAGAAACAAACTGTTTTCAAACAGAAGTACTGTCCATCGTTCAGGGACAGAATGGATGCAGGTGCATTGACCTGGCAGCACATCATTATTTCTTAGTACAGCAAAGTGGCTTTCTAGGAACATGGCAGGTTATGTGTGGCTAAATGCTCTCCCTCTCTTACCATGTGCATGCTTCTGGTTTTGAGGGTGGGAAAGAGTGAAATGGCATTAGACCAAACTAAAGACTTTGATGCAGAAACAGATATTAGTAACATTTGGAGCAGTTGGCATGTCTCCATGAAACCAAACAGAGGCTTTCTTCACATTCTCTTTACAGCTAATGATACTTCACACGAGGGATCATGCATTATTCTGCATCATGTCATAAAAATATATTGCTATATCCAAAAGTAGGGTGAATGCAATACTGCTATCCTGACCACAAACAAAAGAACTCCTGATATTACAGATAACCTGTCTACATTACACGTGACGTGAGGGTGTCCAGTTCACCGATCATGTTCCAGTGAGTTTTAATGAAAGGCTTTCTTACATGACTACAGTGTTCTGGTTTTCAGGAGCGGTGTTTTTGTACTTTGCACCATGTGACATCAGACAGGACATTCTGTGTCGTTGCTTTTACACGATCTGATGAGAACGCTGGGATCTAGGCGAGAGGGTAAAGATGTGATATTTACCATATTAAATCTACAAATGGAAAGCTTTGCTAAGATTAAAAAATATTTATGGTATACATTTTTGTGGCCATTTATGGCCTTATTTCAAATTATGCTAAAATGGGTTACAGAGGCCTTTACAATAAAAGCCAATTTGTTGCAATAGTACAGCTACAAGTTGAAAAAAGTATGCAAATTGACTTAATTTTAGTGTAAACATGGTGTAAAATAGAGTAAATTGAAGTGTAAAAATCGTGCTTGCTAACCTTTTCTGTGTAGTTATACCTAATTTTACAATAAATGGGAAATACAAATTTGAACTTTAAATAATGCACAATTTTTAACTAAATTAATGCAAGTGCTTTATAAAATAAGCTCCACATTTCTGCTTTTTAAAGAGCCTATTCACTTCCATTGTTTCACTGTAATTCCATTTTTTTCTTTCCTTTTTTCCTTATGATTTGTATTGAATTAAAAAGTATTTCTTAACTATATTAACTCTTACCTCTAAACAGTTCCTAAATTATTTAATCATGAATTAAACTATTTTGAAGTAGAAAAACTAACTTTTTGTAAAACATACTTCATAACCTTAGTTTTATATGTAGATCTAATATTTTAAATACTTAAAGAAGAGAGAAGTCAAAGTTTTGTTTTTAGTTTTATTTCAAAACTGTCATATTACATCCAGAGTATAAACCGCAAACAGTACAAAACTCTTTATCCCAACTGTTTATTTCTGGAAAATATAACTTGAATGCCCTTCGTAGGGTCATAGGTCCATTACAAAAAGGAAACAACTGCATTTGAACTATCTTCAGACAGTAAAAATGTAGATTACATACAATAACCGTCAGAATGCTTGTAAATAAAAAAAAAGCAATGAAGGCACTGAATTAAATGGCAGCAGAAGCTGCATTTTCACCATAACATACGTCAAACTCAAGACGCTCCTCCTCACAACAGAAACACTTGCTCGGAGCAGTTCATTATTTAGATAAAGTTAAAATAAAGTATGGAGGCAATAATGAAGGAATCCACAGCTGGTGTGATCATCCCTCAGATCACGAGCACTGGTAGAACAGGCTGAGACGGTCGTTTTTCCACATGAGCTGGAGACATTCATCACATATCCATCATAAACTGATTGTCATCAACTAAGGGAAAAAAGAGAGAGAGGTTAGAGGGTTTAAGGTGCTGTGTCACTGTGATCTCTTCTTTGAAAAAAATAAATAAATTCCTTTGAACAGCGTCACTCCTCTCACATGAAGAACGGTACACCCTGTGGATATTCCCCTGATATGGAGATCAGACTTGCCAAATACTGAGCAGGTCAGGTGCATTTTTGTTTACTTTTCTCATGAAGTAACTTCAGTCACGCCAAAATGTGACCTTACACTTAGAATGAAAAAAACTAAAATCAAAATACAGAAAGGTGCCAGCCTAGGGCATATTTCCTATTTTAAATCAGTGTAATTAAATTATTACTCCACTTTTACTTACTACTTTACTCGCTTAATTTCGGTCTTCATTTGTTGAATAAAAATAGCTACAAATGTTCTGATATGACAACAACAAAAAATTAGCAATAAAATGCAATTAAAATAATTAATTTTTAGTAGTTTGGCGTAATGTTTTTTTATTTATTTATTTTTTTTTTAAGTCAGGTGGTGCAACCAACATGCAGAGAAACACACAGAAAAAACACGATGTTTTATTATAGAGGACCATGTAGGTCCGTGTACTTTTTCGTTCATTCATTATTCTATTTTGGAATGAAAGATGAAATTTAAAAAAGGGTGCAGCTTG
>JAUCMT010000051.1:7319961-7341243 GCA_032357475.1 Enteromius thamalakanensis
AAGCTGCACCCTTTTTTAAATTTCATCTTTCATTCCAAAATAGAATAATGAATGAACGAAAAAGTACACGGACCCATGTAAATAACTAATTTGTGATATTTGTATAAAAATAAATACTAATAATAAATACATAAAAATAAAATGTATTTGGTTTCCAGCACCTGACATTCTGTAAGTCTTTAAAAACAGATGAACAGTTTCAAGCCAAATTTAGCTAGCATGAATACAAAGAGTACATTATTAAAAACCGATTTTCATTTATTTGTCATTGACACATGTACTATTTATGAATTCACATGCTCCCCTTTTCAGCAGTCAACTCGCAACAGACAGAAAGGACAAAATCAATTATGAACAAGCTTTAACCTGTTCCCCATGTTTTGCTTGAGGCTGTTGATTTGGAAATTGAAAATGGTATAGAGGACACGTGGAAGACAGAACATGATTCTTAAAGCAAGTGTAAGAAAGAACGAGTCATTACCAGAGAGGTCTTTGCCGTCATCCTCCTGCTCCGCTGGCTGCAGCGAGGGTCTGGTGACGCCTGGTATGTGGGGGAGGCAGCAGGGTGGGGTGCGTGCGATTGGCGAGTTTCGACATTCCAAGAGAAACTTTCGATCATAGATGATCCGAGTTCCTGCGCGAGAAATATCAATATTAGTACTAGAGGTTCAGCCTCACAAAAAGTTGGCACGAGTTCATAACATTTTTTGCTTTCTTCCTGCTGAGATCTGCTCTATGTGAGAATTCAGAAAAACATGTTGTGTCACCCAAGTGAAAGCCTGTAGTGTAGATTAGCTCGTGTTGGAGTAATGGAAACAGGGTGAAGAGCTAACTGGGGGCTTTCTAAATGTATGCAGGCAAAAATCACTCATAAAAACAAGGTGCCCCTGTTAAGATGTTTTGCAACATCACTGGTTACTGCATAAGGAGGCAGTGTGATTGGACTTTCTGAGGTCTGACTCGAAGATGATCAAAAACATTAACTGAAATAAGCAAGATTAAGAAATTAATTTGTAGATATGTCTATCTTTTTGACTCAATGTGATGTTAGGGTTAGATGTTCATGATGTTTATGGATAAATGTGCATCGATTGATAGAAAGGTCACTGGCTTGGTTTCAAAAACTGATGTAATTCATATTTCTACTTGTGAGCTTTAATAACCATGTGATCAATATTGACATTAGAGTTGGCAGATGTATCTGTATTATAGTTATTTCAAAGTTAGTTAAGTTTAAATTGACTTCAATGTTTTAACACACCTTCAAAGGGTTTACATTTTTTTAAAGAACTTTATGAATTATGATGTACAGATTTTTATTATTTTATGTTGTGTGTGAATTACGTTTTTAAATGTGTTTTAATAATAATCTACAGTGATTTATTCATAGCTTAAGATATAGACGCATGCGAGTAATTTAACTGCGCAATAAGGATGAACGCTAAAATATCCGAGTATATTAATCTTGCATGCATAATGTGAAATTTGGTGGAATTGACTAAAACATGAATGGCTTTTTTTTTTATTAAAAAACAAAACATCAAATTACAAAATTCTCCTGTGACGCACGTGCGTTCACTTCGGTACTTTGTTAACAGACAAATTAAACTAGCTGAAGTGGTAAAATTAATTGTTTACAAGTCCACTGAGTCAAACATACCTTTAAACCGAACTGCCAACGAAAAGAGTAAATCACAGAATTATTTAAAAGGCAACCGGCCGCCTGTAAACATCTTATTGCCTCTGGCTTTAGTTAAGTTATATTATTGCCCAGAGCAAACGATGAACTCAGTTTGCACAAAAACAAAGCTCTAGTCACGTGGAAAAACTTGCATGCAAAACAAAATCACCAACGTTAGTTCTGATGATTAAAAATAATCGCACTCAGTTAGGTCATCTCACCCCCGGGAGTGGTTGAAAACATAGTTCCTCCAGGAGTTTGACTGTAGCTGTCAGGGAGCAGAGGCCAGCTGGAGCGGCTTGGGATCGGGCAGGTCGACGAGGCTTCGCAGCTGCTTGACATGATGAAGCTGTATCTGAGCTCGGGACTTCAATGAACACACGTATAAGGTTTTGGTTGATCTGCTGCTGCAGCGCTGCTCTGCGCTCCACATGTTGGAAATCTCGAGGGAGGAGATTTGTCACGTGCTGCAAACGTTGACCAATCAGAAGGAAGATTCGACCACTGACGCGCAACGCTGAGGCCCTCTATGGAAATAAGTGTTTTGAGCCATTTCATGAAATGTAAACTCTTCGAAAAGCACGAGGTTCTCGGAGTGATTCAGTTGGGCACATGATATGAACTCCAAGATAAGATATAACACCACAAACCCCAATCTACCTCTCAGGATGACAGCTCCAATATACATATCCTTTTTCATATTTACAGTATCTTGGCATTTCATGCAGGACTAGTTCCCAACACTTTTTTTTTTTGTCTTGCAAGATGTGCTGCCCATGCCCCAAGACATCAGTTTTAATTCCCGATAGGTCACCAGATGTTCAGAACACCGACATATTGCGTAATACAGAATATTTGTCTTAAAGCACTGGTTTGTTGTGCTTTATTATATACAGTTGTCCATGAATAGTCAACTTGAATTGTGAAAAGTTGCCCATGCAAAAACAAAATGATCCAAATAACAAACACAACATACATTTCCAACTTTTTATTGAATATTAAGGTAAATATTTCACATTAATACAGGCTACATAAAGTAGAGCCACTATACGACATGAAATTTACTCTCATTTTTAACCCTTTTTCAGTATGTAAACAATTATACAGGTATTTACCACTCTAAAAGGTCTGATTTCATTCTTTACGCAATCATCTAGGTCTTGGCCAAGTATAAATAGCGCACTGTCCTATTGAGCCCTGCCGACCAAGAACACTTTTACGTGGGGCTTAAATGTCAAAATGGCTATACTACTCAGAATGTATCCTGTTGAACAGGCAATCGATTTGTTCATAGACAGTGGTAAACACATTAAATCCCACACTGGAATTCTTTCTTTTTAGTTAGGCACATCGAGGGTGTCCAGCTCTCAAATTTAACTTGTTTAACATTTTTTGGGGGACACATCTAGGTTAATACCACGTCTCAGTAATTAGGTAATTATCTTGTTCTTTTTAACGTGTTTCTTGTTACTGCTCCTAGGCCTCTCGATCTGTTTAGTTGACATGATTCAGATGCACATTTCCCACGTGTGGAGCCCAAGTGCCAGGCCATACCTGCAACGGCAAGAATTCAAAGGGTTAGATGGCAAAAAAGCAGTAATTTACAAACAGAAATCAAAGAGAAATTTGACAAAAAGAAATCACCTGCTGTGGGTCTGAATTCTCAGCAGTGTTGGGAACAACCTTTAGGATGGGATTCCAGGCAGGGTCAGTGTGGAGTCCATTGTATACAGGGCCTCCAGGACCCTCCGCCATTTGTGGGTGAGGAGGGATCATTGTGCCACCGTACATTGGCAGCCCCTACGTGTTACAAAAAACCAAACATTTATAAGTAGATCTACAAATTCAAATTCCCCACTAATAGAACACAATTAGCAAATGATAAAATATATATAACAAGTTTTTTTTTCACCATACAGTACCTTTGGAAAATCCATGAAGTTGGTGGGCAGAGGTTGGTGGAAAGTGTTAGAAGGAGCCACAATCCCAGTATCATCTCGTTCCATAGCCTGGTGTTGAGAGAAGGCCGACGGCTCCTGCATGTGCTGGTGCATCACTGGCCCTCCCATCAGGGGCTGTGACCAGCCTGACATTGTCTCTGTATGGAACAGACAGATATTTAATCATTTCAAAAACCAATTCTTCACATTTAATGCAATGAAAAGTTTGCAAAGAGCTTGATTGACAGGCGATCTGATCAGAAATTACATGTGGCTTCCATGTTAAAACTGGACAAAATGACTGAATTTAAACTTTTGTTGTACCAGAAAACCTGTAATGTCCAGAACGGTATGAATGGCTTGCTTGCTACCGTTTATTCATATTCACTCCATACTTTAAGTAAATATGAAAAGACGATCGGTTCACGTATTGAATTTCTTTAAAAATGACAGTTTAAGAGCTGAGAGTCCTGAGACTTGTTTCCTATTAGAAGTAACCTGCTCTGTCGGTGTGTGGTCAGTTTCCTATTTGCTATTTTTCACTGTGTGAGAATGTGTAGTGTGAGAGCCACATTATTGGTCGGTCACTAAAGGAGGCAGGTCAATTGTCACTGCATATGCAATTGTGTTTATTTCATAACATTTAAAATAATTCCTGAATCTGACTTTTCAGCATCACAGACTAACCGGAGGCACTGCCCACTCCAAAAGACCAGATGCCACCCTGTCCAACCGGTGGTGTATAGCTTGTGGGCATCATGGTGTGGTTGACTGTGCCAGTTTGCCGGATGCGGGCCAGGCGCTCTGTTCCAATTGGAGGGGGCACTTTACGGTCCTGCTGGTTGGAGCTACTAGGTTTTGCCTGGATCAGCGCGGGAGTCACGGTAGATGTGCAAAGAGGTGAGGATGCCCCGGAAGACACAGAGGGCACTGGAGACTCACCTAAATTCATTAAGAAATTAATAGGCCATCAGTACTTGAGCAATATGGACTTATAAATTGTTGTGTGTTTCATGGTGCATTTGCATCACAAAAGCTTACAAGAGGTGGAGGCACTCCAGGGATGGGGAGAGAAGTGCTGGCGGCTGAAGGAGGGTGTGCCCACAGGAGCAGGACCTGGTAGGAACACAGGGCTGGCAGATATGCTTGTGGTAAAGTTGGACAGCGCAGCGGACGAGGACATAGAGTTGTCCATGGGGTGTATACCTGTGATACAGAGTGCACATAAATGAACTGATCTCAATGACAAAACAATACAGCAAGAACAGGAGCAATAATGTATTTTATTATAGCAGGGAGGTCCAGTGCTGATCCTGAAGGGCCACATTCCAACATAGATTGCATTTACGAACATTTAAGAAGGTCTTAAACGCAGAATAGGTCCAACAGTAATCAAACACACTTGAACCATCTAATCAAGGTCTTGACATTAACTTCAAGACAGGTGTTTTGATGCAAACCTCTAAAAGAAGGTGGCCCTCCAGGAACAGGATAGGACAACCTTTGATGTAAAGATTGCACTCACCAATCGGACTGGAGACAATTCGCTGCGAGGTACAGCGATATCCTGGAGCTTTTGAGCCATCAGGAGGAGGTATGACACCTTCAATCTGCCCCATTCCACTTATGTATGCATTAGTCGGGCCACTGTAGGGCTGCTCCGGAGGGGTACGTGCAGGTAGATGGCAGGCACCCCAAACCTGGTTGTTGCCCACCTGGTTGCTGTCGAAGATGCTGCTAAAGTGATTGAAGATGGCCGCAGGGCCAAAGTTGGGGGGCAGTTGCGCTTTTCCGCCATGCAGGTGCATTTGAGAGCCATTTATCATGCCCATAGTGGAGGACATTGAAAGAGAGGGAGGGGGCATGCCTGTCGGAGCCAGGCTGGGCTGAGGTGGAGGCTGTTGTTGCTGTTTAAGGGGTTCCTGTGAGGCTCCCGGAGGCACAAACACAGACTGCTGCTCCACAAGGGCCCCTGGGGCCATGGGGTAGTAGGGTGCTGGTGGCTGCATGCGTGGGGACACACCGGGCGCGTTGGGGGTGGCGTAATGAGGTAAGGCGCTGCTGGTATTAGTGACTGTACTGCTGCAGGTTGGAGGTGGCATGCGGGTGACTGGGTGAGATGAGCCTGGCTGTGATGAGGAAGAGGAGCTGGGTTCTGTGTTGGAGGGAAAGTGTGAAGGAAGTGGCTGTCGGTTCTCAGGCTGTACAGGCAGCATCGAGGGGCCAGAGGGTGAAGTGAAGTGCAAGGGAGCAGAGGGGCTGGGTCCATCAGATGGAGCTCCTGCGATAGGCGTTGCGAGCTCTGTGATGGGCTTCTCTTTAGCTGGGGTACTGAGGCTGGCCGGCTCGGGCTTGGGTGGAGGGGGATGTTGTGGAGGTGGAGCAATGGGCGTGGATGGAGGTGGAGGGGTCGTAGGGGTTGTGGGAGCGCAACTGATGGGAGATTGAGCAACCTGCGCCGAGGGAGCGCTGCTGCCGGTAGAGGCCACAGTAACTCCAGCCACAGACTTGGGCTCTGTTGAGAAAAGCTGCTTTCTGACAGAGGAAGGCGTGGGGGTGTTGGCGGGTGCGGTACTGGTGGGAGAAGTGGTGGAGGCAGTTGGAGTGGAGGTGCTGGACACGGGAGCAGAAGGATGTTCGATGTGGGCCGGAGCGGAGCTGGTAGGACGTGGCACAGAATTACCGCTGTGTTTGGGTGAGCTGTTAGCACTACCAGGGCTCACAGGACGAACAGGGAACGGACCCCAAGTGTTGGGAGAGGATGAGAAAGTGCCACCAAACTGCGCCATGGGTAATCGAGGGTGGCGGATCTGGTTCATGGTCTGGGCTGCAAGAAGGGCCAGCTGAGGATGAGCATATGCAAGTGGTGGCAAAGAAACGAAGGGGGGCCTGACGCCCGGTGCCATACTTTTGCCCAACTTGCCAGCCTGCTGAGCCGTAAAGTTGGTGGGGGACTGGAAAGACACGCTGGAGGAGGGCACTACAGATGGCAGGCCTTTTGAACTGGCTGCAGTAGTGCTTGTGGCCCCAGTGGAGGTTGTGTAGGTGGAGCTGATTTTGGTGTTGGCCCCAGGTGGCCGGATGTGATTGCGAGGGATCAGGTCCTCTAGCTCTTTGGCTGGGTCCTGGATCAGCGCGTTGATCAGCTGCACCGCATGCCGTGTTGACTCCGTGCCACCTCTGCAAACCAAAAACAAGTACATATAAGAAATACCAGAAAGGAGAATCAGTCATTGCTAGTGTCCTAATAACTTTGTGTAATTTTTACCTGATTGTAATCATTCTCTCTCCATTCTTGTCCTTTTGTTTGTCCACGTCAATGTGTGCGCCTGTAACGTCTTGGATGGCCGTAATGTTACAGCCACCTCTACCCATAATCCGAGACACCACGGAGGCAGGCACAGAGAGCTTCTTGGATCTAAGGGAGAAATGACATAGCTAGAATTTTACCCAAATGAAACAGATGACAGCGCTCCAGTGTTTGCAAGGATCTTTTAATTGTGAACTGAGGTTCTAAAGAGCTTATCCCCAAGTTCTTAACATATTCCAATCCTTTTTTCCACATTGAGAAAAAGCAAGACAAATTGTTGATTTTGATTCTGTAAAATGCAGACACGTGCACTGTTTGTATGTTTAATAACACTACACTGCTAATATTTGTCAAACATCCTTTATTGCTATAAAAACAAAATACCATGAGCTGCATTCAAAATACATACAGAAAATATATTTTTCATATTTCATGTCTAGAAAGATATTTCACTCATGTTTTTGACTGGACAAAAAAAAATAAATCTACATTTGCATTTTCAGTGAGTGAATGTTCAAGGTCTATGTGGAAGAGATTTTATTTCAGTGTGTCGTCACGTACAAAAAAGTTATGCTTTTTCACTATCAGTGTGGGAAAGGCCTTTAGACTTGGCTTATATCCTTGCTTCACTGTAAGACTTTCATTTTTTTTTTCCTGTTACTTTTTGGCAAATTGCAACATTGCAACAAAAAAAAAAAAAAAGTGATCTTACCTCCGAACCACCTCTTTCCACCCCTCTTCTCTCTTCTGGCCCCTCTTTGGGCTAGTGAGGTTCATTTTACTGTTAGGCGAGGTGACTGGCAGTGAAAAGGTCTTGAACGAGGGGGGCAGGGAACTGTGGGTCAAGTCACTGTTGATCTCATGTGATCTATAAATGTGAATATGATTAGAAATTTTAGTCATCTTCCCAAACAGTTTTGTGCATAAATCTGCAAAATGGAAATGCAGTCGTCAAATCACTAGTTTCTCTTTGAAATTTGTTATTTGCTGTTATTACCTGTAGGGAAATGTAGCATATTTTAAATACAAAAAAATGCTGAGGCAATGTGGCATTTGCCAAGTAAATTTGTCTTGAATTGCACAATGAAGTAGCAGCAAGAAGTAGTAAATCAACTCTTACTTTTGCTGTGGTTTGGAGATGGACACCATGACCTTCTCCTCACGAGAGCCCGGCAGCGATGGCCCCTGTCTCTTCTCACTTGCGATATGTGGCTGGTTAGAGCCTGTAAGGACCGAAGGGGCAGAAGAGGACGACGAAGAAGGAAGAAGGTCAGGTAGCTCCTGACTCTTACTGCCGTTGCTGCTCTCGCTGTTGCAGTCGGTGCTGTCTAGATTCGAGTCGCTGGTGCCTCCCGGTGCCCCACCCCCTCGAGGTTCTCCATGAATCTTATTTTTGTCAGCTTTTTGCTGCGCCAGCGCCACCTGTGGGTCTTGAAGGATTATCGGCTCGCTAGGTGAATCCTTGGTCTTGTTCTTTTTGTTTTTGCGATTGGTGCTTGGTGTGGTGGCCACATTGGCTCGCTTTTTGCCAAACGTGTTAGTGAAGGTTGTGGAGGTGGCGGAGATACCGATGGTTGTGGTGGTGGTAGCACTTGGGGGCTCAATGGGAACCTCCACTTCTGCAGGATAAAATAATACATCATCAGAAGCAGTTTACAGACACAGACAGGTTTTATTTAGCCAAAAACTAATTAAATTAATCAAATCACTCAAATAAAATAGGTGCTATAGGTTAAAACTAAACAAGTTTTTATATCAACTTTTTAATTATATAATTAAGTTTCTACTCAAATGTGTTGAAACATTTTAAACTGTGCTGGTAATATAAGCTTGCTTTCATTAAAATTTAATTATAAATGTAATACAGCCATATAGATTTAGTAAAACTTGCCTCTCTGAAATGTTTTTGCATGATTACGATTAAAATCATAATTGTCGATTATTACCTTTAAAACTAATAATTATGATTATGGTTGATGAAATTTTAAGTGCATCACTACATTTTCTATGATATCTGGGTATAAATAGACAAGGTGCTTCTCACCTTCTGCAGAGTCCTCCTTCAGATCCTGCATCTCACAGAACACCTCTTTCACTTTAGCCTCCTCTTCCTCCAGCTTCCTCTTCTGCTCTTCCTTCTTTTTCTTGCGCTTCTCCTTTCTCTTCTCTCGCTTTGCAGCCAGAGCCTGTTTTTTGCTTTCTTCACGAGACTATGATCAAATTTAAGAAAAACTTGCTACATCATTGCTGCAGATTGTGGTGAGAAATATAAAAATCCTCAAAAAAGGTAGTTAGCTCAACAGTTAGGCCAACAGGCCATCTGAAGATACAAACCTTCTCCAGATCAAGTTCCTTAAGTAGAATGCTGGCGTTCTTATTCGCCTCAGCCGCCTGCTGATCTTTGGCTTTGACAATGGTCTCCATGCACTGATGACACTTCTTCAGCAGTTCCTACAGAACGGCAATGTAAACGTAAATTAAAAGATGGCCCAATCAAACCATGCAAATAATACTATATAGGTATAAAAGGTTTTGTTTTGGTCCTTTTTATACCTTATCTGCAATAGTTGCAATGTATCTCATGCACTCAATGTCAGATGGGAACTGGTTGACTTCCTTCACCAGGTACTGCACCACTTTTACATGACCCTAAAAAAGGAGAATTCAATGCTTTACCAGAGATTATCATCATCCATTATTCTATTACAGCACAGCACCATTTAGACATAAGCCAAGAGGCTCATCAATCCTACGGCCAGCAAGACAAAAACCGCTCACCTTGCGGAACGCTGCCATGAGGGGGGTTATTTTGCGGTTGTCTGCAGCATCCACATCGGCTCCAGCCTGCACCAACAGCTGAACCACATCAAAGTGGCCGCCGTTAGCAGCAAGCCACAAAGGGGTGTTCCCCTTCTTATTTCGCACATCAATGTGAGCCCCTCTACATTAACGGAGCAGAAACAGCAGTGTGAGGTGGAGATAGGACTGACTGGTATTGTACACTACAAAGACCGTTACAAAGACACACCTGCTGATGAGAAGCTCACAAAACTTGTAGTGACCCTTGTCTGCAGCAATGGTGAGGGCTGTATCACGAGAAGAGGGAACTGGAGGAGCATTGACATCAGCCCCTTTATCCAACAGCACACGGCCCACTTCAGCATAACCGCCAGACGCAGCCTCCATGAGAGGGGTGAGGCCAGTCTAGTGGAAAGAAATTCCCATTAACATTTACTTAAAGGCAACATTTATAAGCAATTAAGTGCCAAAAGAACATGTTAAGTATATTACTTATGTTTTCGCATGTAACAATTTTCTTTCATATCACGCTGCCCTACACAAGGACAACACTCCAAAGTACGTGGAAAGGTGATCACTGACCTTAGCGCGGTGTTCCACATTGGCCTTGCGGTCCAGAAGCAAGCTGACCACCTCTGCTCGCCCTTGGAAGCAGGCCAAGGTCAGTGCTGTGTTACGATTGGTCTCGATTTGTGCGTTGATATCAGAGCCCATGTCTAACAGCAGCTTCACCGCAGGCACGTGGCCATTCATGGCTGCCAACATTAGCGGAGAAATGCCTAGCTTACTGCCAGTCCTGAAAAGAAATTACTGTTAAAACCGTGGCTTAACATCAAATGTCTTGATCAAATCAACCTGAGCAGATGTTCTGACCTAGAGTTGATTTCAGCACCAGCATTCAGAAGGATCTTTATGATGTTGACGTAGCCCCCTGAGGCCGCCAGGCTGAGCGGGGTGTAGTCAGAAACGTTACGGTGTTCCTTATTAGCCCCGCGGAGCAACAGCAGCTCCACCACCTGTAAAGATAGAGATAAACAAATGTATTTCCAAAGTATTTGAAGCATTTTGGAGGGTTTAAATGCTTAGGTGGTGACTTATTTACCTCTTGTCTGCCACCTGAGCAGGCGAGGGACAGAGGGGTGTCTTTGGTCCTCTCAGACTGAGCTTCAATGTCCCCTCCCTTGTCCAGCAGGATCTCCACCACACCCACATGGCCCGCAGTGGCAGCTAGGATCAGGGGAGTGAACCCTGTGGGCAGACACATAAAGCGACACTCAACATCTCTGTAAATTTAACTTACCGACACAACTTCATGGATCAAATGAAGGAGCCTCTCACCCTTCTTGTCCCGATGCTCGATGTTGGCCCCACGTGCAAGGAGCACTGAAACAAGCTCCTCGTGGCCACCCGCACAGGCCAGGGTCAGCGCCGTGTCATGATTGCTCTCAGTCTGGGGGGGGAAGAGAAATAATTTGCTTAAAAACAAAAATGGACAATCTGATGCATCAATTTATATGATTTAATGTTTCACAGCAGTCATTTTGCTGAATGCAGAGAAGATGGGTCTTACATGTGCGTCAATGTCCACTGAGGGGTACAGAGGAAGCATGGAGGGTGGGGAGACTGTGCTGATGGGCGTCTGTGCGGAGGGCTGAGGGGAGGGCGAAGTTGTAGTGCTTACAGGCACTCTGCTGCCCACAGCTGCAAAGACATAGAGCAATGCTATTTTAGTAATATTTACTATTATAAGTAATAATTTATTTTGGAACTTTCCATTTTTATGTTAGCTTTAGTCATTTTTTGTGATTGGAATTTTTACATATATATTTTAATTTAACCTTATTCTCATTTGTATTTTAGTACTTGGACAAACCTTTTTCATCAAATAAATATTTCTAATTTTAAGCACCCATCTACTTTACTTTTTATTCCAGGTTCATTTCAATTACACCAAATAATTTTTAATAGTTTTAGTTTAAGAGTCAAACACATTAAACCATAGTGACTAGCAATATTACACCCTCATATTGAAATCATTGGTAAATGTAGCATATAAAAATTGAAGAGATAAAAAAAAACTTTAAGACTGCAATAAATTACTCAATGACTTGTACTGAAGTATTTCCCCTTTAAGAAAAAAAGAAAAAGTCAGGGCTAGGGATGGGCGATAAATCAATGGAGACTTTGGTCTGTATTGGGTTACATTACTTTATAAAATGTATGTTTCTTCTCGGATTGATTTGTTCTACTGTATTATTTAGGTCCTATTGCTTGTAAATAGTTTTTAATTACCTATTTATTTACATTGTATTGTTTTATATGAAATTGACACTGGTGACAAGAATGATAACATTTCTATCGTTTCAAAAATTCTGAACTCATGATGACCTTAAAGCTAAATTAAATTATACTGTGATATATCATTAATGTGAAATAAAGTAACTCCTATCATGCCATAATAGTTTGGCCATATGCCCACCCTAGTCAGAGTAGTGATTCTTAAAGTGCTCATCCTCAAAGATTAATTTACACAAGTCATAAAACTACTGCTACTCAATAGAAGGTAATAATAGGGGGAGGGATTTTTTCTATTCTGGAAAGCATTTGATTGGCCATATATTTGCACAAGCATGTACACACCCATTTTACGCAAGATGCGTAATAACTATTTTCCATCTGAAGAGAAAGACTGTACATTTTAAATGTGTAGATATAAACAACTTTTAAGAAAATAAATATTGTTAATAAGGCATACATTTTGGCATAATGCCAAAAAACTGATCTAATTGCCAAAGGTAATTCAGTTATTCCATTTCTTATCATTGGCAGACATCCTGAAAGGAAACAAAGCCCAGTCGCAGTGAGCTCACCCGCCATGATGTCATCAAGCGTATCTGTGAGCGTCTGTGCGGGTGTGGCGACCATGAGTCCGTCGGGAGCCTGAGCGAGAAGCCCTGGCCCCAACCCCGTCAGCTGCTGGCTCAGCAACACCCTCTGCAGGTCTGGGCTGCTGCTTCCCGGATACTCTGCGTTACTGAAGTCTGTGGACTGCTGCGGGGTGAGAGGCTGGATGGGAACGAAGCTCGTCTGCAGAGGAGGACTCTGGAGGACCTGGTTCTGAGGCAGCGGAGGTGGCGGCGGCTGCGTTGCCTCCCTGATCAGAATGGTGTCCACCTGTGGCAGCTTGGCACAGTCGATGTTGTCTTCGTCATCCTCCTCTTCCTCTTCATCCTCCTCGTCATCCTCATTGGTTGGGGTGGGCCTGTGGTCCTCCTCTTTGCGATTACCCTCACACTCGTTGTCAGAGCCCAGCTGTGTGGCCTGCAGGGGCAGGGGGGTGCCGGGCGCCTCCACCCCTGCCGCCTGGCCCAGCTCCTCCTTGAGCCCCTTGGTCTCCATGTATTCTTTGGTGAACTGCTGCTGCGTCTTCAGCTGCAACTGCCGCTCCACCTTCTGCAGCTCCTTTAAGATCTTCTTCTTCTTCTGCACCTGCTCCTCGCGACTCTTCTTTAGCTCCTCGATCTTGTCTTTGGTGAGCGGCTCACCCTGGATGAGCTCGAGCGACTGCAGCTGGGCCTTCTCAATGGCACTGATGCGCTGGCCCAGCTCGTTCAGCTTGCCCTCTGTCTCCTCAACGATGCATTCCAGAGGCTGGTATGGGTGGAAGGGTGGCAGCAGGTCAGCGTCTAGGCCACCCGAGGCCACGGAGCTGCTCTGAAGAGAGCTCAGCCTCTGCTTGGACGCGCCTGAGAGAAAAACCAACAAATGCTCAAACCCTAGGACACCACAACTCATGCATGCTGTGCAACTCATCAACAGAGGCTAGCCATTCTAGTCCACTGAATGCGTTTCTCTGCAGCCCAAGGCGTTTCGATACTCAAAGCCCTTTACACCAGGCATTTAATATCTGATAGTTTCTGGGTGTTTTTAGTTGAACTGTATTTAGGCCTTCATTCCAAAGCATCTCAAGTGTGAGGGCAGAGTCTGTTGTCTTTGTCATATTGTGAGAACAATAAACAGAAAAAACACTGTAATGGCTTAAAAGTGATGGTTATTATTATTTGCAACCTAAACAGACATGCACGTTACTCTGAATGTAAATATCAAAAACACACTTGCATTAATACCCACATGCTTTTAATGTGGCCAAGCATAATTTTAGTGTGATATGATCACAGAAACTTTATGTAAATGTCAGATAGACAAGCTTAAGTGAACTTTTAACATTTATGAACAGATATCGGTTCATCAGATATCTTCTGTGTTTACACTGTCTGACCAAATCTGATTTTGTATCCGTTCAAACTGAAATAGATTTCCAGAAATGTGATGTGAATAATATAATATAATATAATATAATTGGACTTCTAATCTGAACAAGGCTGTTAATAGAGTAACTACTAGACAAACTAACCTTTGCTTGTAACGGGTGGGGGCGTGGGGATGGTGGAGGGTACTCTGTCTGGCTCCTGAGGGGGCACCACCATAGCCAGGGCTTGGAACGGGACTCGAGGGGCCTGTATGTCAAACAAAATGAACACTATTAAAACTATTATAAAGCATTTGTGTTACATACGTTTTTCACATTTCGAAGCATTAAGTAAAAGAGGGTCATTTGTAGTGACTGTTAAGACTGTATGTTTCCGCTCACCTGAGAAGTGTCATGAGAGGGGGGTGTGAGCTGGGACAGGTCTGGGGCAGGGACTGACAGAATGTTGTTTGGGTAGTCTAGCAAGTAGGACACCACATTAGTGTGACCACCTTTAGCAGCTTCAATCAGCATCGTGGAGCCATCCTGTGAGCAGAAGAGAAACTCTAATTAACACAGAGGACTGATCAGTTTGTGTGACCACATAACACCCGTTAGCTTCTGGAGAGTGTAATTCTCAGGGAGGCTGGACCCCTCACCTTCAGTCTGTGGGTGGGGTCAGCACCATGGGCCAACAGCAGCTCCACCACAGCCAAGTGGCCCCCCGCACAAGCCAGAGAAACCACCGTGTGATCATTGTTGGCTGTGGCTCTATTCACATTAGCACCTGCAGACACAAATGTGAAAATTAATTTCAAAATGCAATGCAGATTTATTATAGGTTTTATTGTTTGCAGCAGCCCTAATTTGGGACATTGCAACTTGCCTTTGCTGATGAGAAACTGCACAGTGCACAGGTGTCCCGCTCTGGCTGCTTTCATCAGTGGAGTCCTGCCCCCTTCTGATTCATGTTCCTGAGAAACAAAGACACCATTAAGCTCCAAAAGGCCTTTAACTGTATAAACTATAAAAAAAAAATATGGGTAAAATCAGGGACAGGTTTAGTGATATGGTAGGTTTAAAGGTGGGTTAATATGTAAAGGATGCTGAGTAATTACAAATGTAATTTGAGAAATCATTTAAGGAAGTATATTGTACATGTTTTTACATTGTACTGATAAGCACTTTGTACCAAATGCTTAATTTAAAAGTGAGTGCATAGTAGTTAAAGACACTTAATATAAAGTGAAAGCAAATACAACAATGGTAAAACAATATCCACAAACCAGGTCAGCCCCTGTTTGCAGCAGCACATCGGCCACATCTGTGTGTCCGTTCTCACAGGCGTATGTCAGAGCCGTGTCACCTGTGGCTGTTGTGGCATGGACGTTAGCCCCTGAACAGATAGTGTGTGAACATGTTACAGTGTCACAGAAGAGAGAAATTTCAAGATTTACATCTGACGCAATGCCTCACCTGCAGCCAACAAGTACTTGACCAGCTCCAGATGCCCCTCCTGTGCAGCCTCCATGAGCGGGGTGGAGCAACCCAACTCGATGTCCGCCCCAGCTTTGATGAGGAAATCAGCCACTTCTAGGAAGCCTCCACAACATGCCAGAGTCAACGCAGTCTCCTGAGTCTCCTCTGTCTGAGCGTTAATATTTGCACCTAAAACCAACCGATACAAAATAATCCCTTGATTTGTGAAATTAGAAATGCAAATTTTGCTGCAGTCAAAACACTTCATTCATCATTTGTCGTTTTATCACTTTTAAACTGATTCTGTTTTCGCATTACTAACTTAGATTCAGTTTGCATTTTCAGTGGCACACCTGCTCTTTAAAACATGCTTTTTTTAAAACATGAACGCAAAATTTGTGTGTTTTGGCTCAGACTAGTGCAATTGGTATACATTTTTTGGTATGCTTTAAATTAACACATTCGTCCACATTCGACCCCGTTTTATACCCCATAGCCAGGTACTACGGGTGAAGTCTACAAAACTGAGGTGACCCCAGTACCTTGTGCCAAGAGCAGTGCTACCATCTCTTCGTGGCCCTCACGAGCTGCTTCCATCAGGGGAGTGTAGCCTTCATCGTTCACCTCCTCCAGGTTGGCCCCCCTCTCGATCAGAAGCGCCGCCAGCTCCACGTGGCCCCCGCAGGCAGCCAGCGTCAGAGGCGACTCAAATGAGTCAGCAGGCATGTTTACCTGCGCTCCACTATCCAATAGCAGCCGTGCCACCTCCACATGCCCATCCTACACAAAAACACAATGTCTCAAAAGACCTGCACAAACATCAGAGGAAGTACCTACAGACTTTGTAGATAGCAGATAATGTTACCATGCAGGCCTCCATGAGCGCAGTGTGCATCTCATCTGTCTTGTGCTCCTGGTCGGCTCCTGCTTCTAAAAGAAACCTGACCATGTCCAAGTGCCCTAAAGAACGGACAGGATACAGTTCATTTCACCCCAAAAGTCTACAATATGCATGTTCTTTATCTATTTAGGTTATCTATTGGAAATACTTGCTATGTATTACAACACAATTTGGTAAAATTCTCTTCTGTCTGCATTTAATATAGCCATATTCACAGGTTCCTTGTGCAGATATACATGAATGTGTAATTACAGTTGAAATTCTGAAAAAGCTAAAATTCAGATTAATACAGCCATATGGCGATTGTCATATTCAGTATCCAAAAAACAAAAAAAGTTTTTTATCTGGTTGGGGCAACAATGCACTTGGATAACCTACCAAGAATATTACCACAATCATCTTGTGCGCGTGTAAACACTATGATACAATGGGACGCACCTTTATAGCAAGCGAGTGTAAGCGCGCTCTCCTTAAACTCATTGGAGTGTGTGTTGATTCCAGCGCCGTACTCCAGGAGCACACGAGCGACCTCCACGTGGCCTGCACTGGCAGCCTCCATTAGCGGAGTGTGACCGTTCTCATTGTGATCTTCAATGTTAGCACCCTCCTTCAACAAAACCTTTACTACATCCAGGAAGCCTCCAGCACATGCATATGTCAAGGCTGTGTTACCTGCAAGAAAAGGGAAGACAATGAAGCACAAGGTTTGTTTGTTTTCTTGCACAAGAGTGAAAATGTACTTTACTCTTTTTGGTCCATTTAAGTACACTTTCATTTCATGCTGTTTTCATTTTATGTACGTAAAAAAAAAAAAGTTGTACCTGTCGAGGACTGTGCGTTAACGTCAGCTCCGTGCACTAGGAGCAGTTTGACGATGTCGACGTAACCACCGCTTGCAGCAGCCATAAGTGGCGTGATGTCTCCTTTGATCCCTCGGTCTTCCACGTTAGCATGCATGGCCAGCAAGACCTACAGCCAGTCAAACTCACATCAACACATGTTTTTCCCCAAACAACTGCAGCGCATGCTTATACTAAAACTGAAAATCAAAGGTAAAGCATGTAATTTCTTCACCACTAGCAGCACCACAAACAATTGCCATCAGAAATGGGAGAACTGGTCTGGAAATAAGGATACTTCAGATAATGATGTTGAATCAAGAAGCTAGATACAAATTAACAAACACATGTTTTTAATACGAACAACCTACTTAAACAGAAAACTTACTGCACATACATATTAGAAATAATTAAATATTTACAAATAAAACCTTACATCTGAGGTATCAATATTAAGGATACTGGCCCTGATAATACACTAGTAAAGTACATTTTTGTATAACACTTAATATACAATAATAAAGCAGTTTTACAGAATAATGTAAGTAAAAACATTTTTCCCTTTAATAATGTTAAGGTTTGTAATATTTTACCTTATAGTCAGGTTTAGCAGATTAGAGCTGGAAGATAATATAGCATATTTTGCAAGTGTGCTGTTGAGACTTGCTATATAGTGTACTGTACGCAGATCAAGTTGGATAACTATGTGTGACCCTGGACCATAAAACCAGTCATAAAGTAGAATCTTTTAATAAATACATCTGAATAAATAAGCTTTCCATTGATGTATGGTTTGTTAGGACAGGACAGTATTTGGCCGACATGCAACTATTTGAAAATCTGGAATCTAACAAAATACATAAAAAAATAAAATAAAAAAAAAAGGTTTTAAAAATGTACAATCATTTACAAACATCGTAATGATTTTTGGCATAAAAATATATAATAATAATAACAATAATAATAATAATAAATTAATCAATTTTGACCCATACAATGTCTATTGCTAAAAATATACCTGTGTCACTTAAGACAAGGTTTTGTGCTCCAGGGTCACATACAAAGAGCTGTAATGTAATTTATATTTACCAACGATATAACCACACAGCTGAAAACTGCTATATTACTTCCTGTGCGGCAGACAATTTTTTTTCCAAAATGGTTTTAAAATGGTCTTTTTTCTAATTCAGTGCTGCTTCAGGTGCAGAAAGTACACACAACATTTACATCTCTATTTATTTAATTTTAATTTTAATTTATTTATACATGTTGTTTCAGGCATCAGGAATGGAAGTGTGTTTGAGTCTGTACACAGTACCTGTGCGAGCTCATAGTATCCAGCTGAGCAGGCCAGACACAGCAGGCTCTCGCCCTCTTCTGTGTGTTCGTTGACGCTGCGTCCCTCGTCTAGCAGCTTCCGCACTGCATTCACATCGCCGTCCGAGCAGGCCTCAGCCAGGCTACGGCTAAAAATAACCAGACTACTACAATTACTGCGACTGTGCAGGCGAAGCTAAGCTATCTACTCTAACTGAAGGCTCGTGCGGGACTTATACAGCTGCTTCCGTCTAATTACAGAGATTCCAAAATATCAAGGGTACTTTAAACATTCGGTGATCATTAAAACACATATTTAACAGTGCTCAGATTTTAACCTTACAAATGAAGTAATTCTTGCTGGTTGAGCATGAATGTTGCATCATGATGTGTGGACACAGAAATCATATGTGCGTGAGAAAAGATGCCTACTTGTCGGCCTGGCTGGCGTTGAGCGTGTTTTCGGCCCTCATGCGGGTGAGGGCAGCGGCGGCTTCGTCCAGCGCGCAACTCACAGACGACGTCAAGCGGCGTAACACCTCTGGATCTGCAAAGGCTTTGCCATCGGCAGTGGAGAGTTTACCAATGCCTGTAGCATCCAGCCCCACACCAGCACCACACGCCATCCAGCAAGAACAAACGCATCCATGGTTAGTACAGGCCCAACACACTCACAGGAAATACATCGGCTAGTTAGCCATTTCACACCATGCAGTTTTAGTAAATGTTTTAACAAATTTTAAAGCTCCTGCAGAGTTTAAGAATGGCGTAACACACTGTAAATGCTCAAAGAAATTAGGCCGATGGAGAACAATGAAAGAAAAAAAGGCCGGGTATCAAATGATTACAAATCAAATTGCTACTAGAGGTTGACCGATATTACACTTTCTCTCAATTTTTCCAATAACTTTGTCAAACATACATAAAGAATGTGTTAATCCTTAAGTCTTTCTACGTGATTGAATCCAAAATGAAATAAAAATGTGCATAAAAGATGATTTCTATAATTAGTGAGACAAATTTTTTAAATTCTCAATAAAATTAGACTTAGGTGGGTTAAGCAGGCCCACATGTGCCTGTAATAGCAGGAAAGATGGCATAAAAGTGTCTGTGTGTGAGTAAGTGTGAGGTCTTATATCAATAGTCTGTGTGTGTGTGTGTGTGTGTGTGTGTCTCAGAGAGCTGTGAGAAAACAGGAGGAGACCAGCAAGTTTATATAAACTAGGGCAGGGTAATGGCAAATACCTTATGATACAATACAAAACACTACCCATTCAAAACCTTTTGGGGTCAGTAAGATTTCTTATTAAAAGAAATTCATATTTTAAATTTGTAACTAATTGAACTAATATCAGAAGAGACATTGAGAGATTGAGTTCTACGTCAAATTAACTTGACTGCTAAAAAATGCTATTTAACATCAAGTAATGTTTCGTCCACACAGAGATGCGTTTAGCTGTATACACAAATCGGATCCAGAGTTTTGGGTGAAGCCAACAGTTTTTGAAACCGGGTCCCAGATTGGATAAATCTGAAAATACCTCCCTTGTGTTTTCGTGTGGACAGCGAATCCATATATTTTCTGAAAATGATGTCATCAACCCACATCTCGCCCCTAGTCAGATACTGCTACGTCACGAAACAGCAACAACAAGAACAAACACTGAGCGATTGTCTTTTTATTTACATCAACTAGGGCACGATTTTAAGAAAAAAACGAATTTCGGTTTTTCTGATAAATATTGCGATGCTATTTTTGATTTTTGCGTTCGATACTTTAAAGTGCATAAAACATAAAATATATTGTTACTTTTACGACACAGAGGGTTAAATAAACTACATACATAGTGATTGAGGTTATGAGATTGTTTGATGCTGCGTGATTATTAAATACCTGAACCTAAATACCAAAGTATAAGAAGACATAATGGAAATTAACTTTTAACATTTGTTTTTAAAATTTAACACCCACAGAGCTGTCAAAACATGCCGTCCATCCCATCACGTTCAAACGATAACAGCGCCGCTCTTCAACTACTGATGTATTTACAGCATTTTCCACGTTGAGTAAATCAATGCCATATAGGCACAACTAGATAGGGACATGTTTCTTCTTCTGTCTGATGGAACCAAGTACACATAAGATATAGACGATGGCTATGCTGTGATTTTGGCTATATTTGCATGTAATATTGAGTTAAAAGCAACATAATACCTATTTTAACCGAAAGCTCTGCTCCGCTCAGCCGTTTGCTGAACAGAACAGACGCAGAGAGAGGTGTGTGCGCGCCGAGAGCTCGAACACAAGAGCTTGCGAGGCAGTACCAGAGACTCGCTGAGGTTTGTCCAAGAAGTCGCTAGATTTGTCGCTAGTCGCTTAGTAGGTGCACTGCATACAATCTTGTTTCCATTGCCCTTTCTAATTGGCCAGAAAGCCAGATTCGACTATTTTGATTGGCTAATATGTTTGTCACTCAAATGTCAGAGGCGGGGGAAAAAACCTCAGACACCTGAGGTTAGGTAATCGCGGGAGTTAAAACCTCGATATCGATGCGATAAAGGTTAATCGTGCAGCCCTAACATCAACACATACTAAGAAATGTATTGTTTAGGGGTGGGCATAGATTAATTTTTTTTAATCTAGATTAATCTAGATTTTCAAATTAATCTAGATTAATCTAGATTAAAACGGCTCATTTGAATTCTGCCAAAGGCATTCAGAATATGTGTGCTACCTAAATAATGAATTAAAAAAAGTCTTTGAGAA
>JAUCMT010000051.1:7349536-7362136 GCA_032357475.1 Enteromius thamalakanensis
TTATTTAATATATAACAATGCAGGCGGCGCTCTGTGGCACGGCAGGAATTTGAACAGCGTCTTGAGTCGTAGCTGGGTGCCGCGGACAGACACCGAATTGCGCCGCCGGTGTGCGTACACCCATAGAAAACAATGTGTTCGAAATTTAAAGACATAGCGCGGAGCTGCGCCGCGCCATGTCTTTAAAATTCGCAGCTGTTTTAGCGCTTTCCGGTGCTGTTAAAATAACATCGTAATAGCTGGGGGTTGAGTGAAATCAGGATGGGGCGGCACAAAATTTGCTGGAGGCGGTCGCCTACTTTGTTTTTGAAATGCAAATATAAAAAAAGATAAGCATGGCTAAAATATCCGGTTGTAAGCACTTGCTGTATGTAAACACAGCAGGAGGCACATGATGTACATGACGCTTTCAATCAAATTCTGTTCAGTTCAAATCTGTTTCATATCGCCAGTGCAAACTGTTGATAAAGTTCTAGACTACCAACACACACCCACACAGAAGGAGGATCTGCTCTGAGCTCTTGGACACTGCCTTGCAATAATTCTTGTTCATTAACAGTTCTGTTAACAATGAAAATGAAGGAATGAAACAACCTGCAGATGTATCAACAAATTATGAGCTTATTTAAAAATTCTAGAACCAAAAACAAATTGTAAGTAATTCTTGGAAAATAAATCATATTATTGTACACTACAGGTTCTTTTTTACCAAAGATGAATTATAGTAAAGTGTTTATATGGTGTTACAAACGCTGTTGTTTTGAAGAAAATGCATATAATATAGCTTCCTAAAAAATATTAAGCAGCAACTACTCTCAATATCAAGAAAATGTGTTTATTAAGCACAGAATCAGCATATTGGAATGATTTCTGAAGGAAATTAATGTAACACTAAAAAAATGGAATAATTATGCTGAAAATTCTGCTTTGCATCACAGGAACAAATAAATTAAAAACCATTCAAATAGAAAACAAATGTACAAGTGACAAAAATCACCTCCCATTTTTACAGAATTTCTAAAATAAGTCTTTAAAAACAAAAAACCTTACTAACCCAATTCTTTTTAAACGGTAATGTGTGTGTTTTCCAGCAATAAAGTTCATGGATTTACATAAACTTAAACTGCAAGAAACAAAAGCTGAAAACCTTCAAAACATGCAGTAATCATCATGACAAAAAGCTCAGTTGCCTTTTTTTGGATACTTTAGTACCACATTCCACCCACATCGGCAGAAGGACGCACGCATTTATGAAGTATTGGTGAAAAAGAATGTAAATAAATGACCGCTTTTCGATCGCAAGATTCTACAATATCCATACAACTTATAAGACCATAGTTCTTGCCAAAACCTAGGAGGCCACCACCAGAAACACGCCAAAACACACTATTCTGGTTGTACCTATAATTATGTCAAAAGATTAACCTTTCTGCATACTGAATTTCAAGCCCGAGAAACTGGGAGTGGTCAAACAAATTCAAAAGAGATAAATACGAAGGGCTGCCAAAAAGAGCTGACCCAAAAAGCAGGGTGAGTAAGGCAGCAAGGCCGGGTGTGGTCAAGAAGAGCCCATCTGCAGTAAGAGTAATTAAAAGCATACAGGAGCATTTGAATGTGCAGGGCTCTTTGGCGTGGCTGGAATTGTTGTGCTCTGGTCTCAGACTCTGGGAAGCATCTGTCTCGGGTTGTGAGTGAGCGAGCTAGCGAGAGAGAGAAAGAGAGAGGCGAGGGCGAGACGAGAGGCTACGTCCAAACAAGTGACTCTCATTACCTCATCTCTGCCATGAGAGACCGACTGCGAGCGCTACACTTCCAGCAAGAAGTGAGGGAGGAGGGACAATTTCTTTATTACATACAACGACATGTCTGGTGGCTGCAGACAGGTTTAGGGTTGGTAACCCTAAACTTGCGTGAAAACAATAGGATGACTTGGTGAAATCCACGACACTGGCTCAAATTCCTACGTCCTTAATAAAAAATAAAAAAAAGTGCTCTTATGGAACGTTTACTGATAGGGCAAACACAAAAATAACGTTTTGTACATTGCAAGTGAAAGTCATGCACACAGACGGCCTGGCAACAATAACATACAGTGTGTAAAGTCCAAAACGGCACGTCCTGCAATTACACAGATCATGTACTGCACTACATATGGCCGAGGTCAGTAGGTTCACACACACAAAAAAACATAGCATGTTTATTTATTGTGTTTTTAGGTTACATGAAAAGTTACAGGATCATAGACATGCTGTACAGACGTGGTGAAGTTCACCCCAAAGTTTGGTCATTTCTTTACTCTCCATGTTGTTCCAAACTAGATTTTTGGGGAGATGTTTGGCATAATTTAAGCTAAAATGAATGATGAGCAGGAACTGACAAGCCCAAACAAAAAATAAAAATTATAATAAATCAGAAAGTGGACCATTAGACTTCTGTTGTATAATCAAAGGCTTTGGGACTCATGATTAAAAAAATCATGCAGTTACTCACTAATAATCTCTGCTGCAAGAGATCTGTATACAAGTACAACACATCAAAAGGTTGAACATCAAAGATGACAGACGTTACACGTTCTTATAACTGATAATGCCGATGAGTCTCACGGCTGTTCGTGCTGTGAAAAATATCAATTGGATTTATAGGTATATATTGTCTAAATGCCTGAGTCAATATTTGATAGCTGATGGAGACGAGGACAAATTTCAGTCTGTTCCTCAATGTTACTTATGAAATATAGTGCATGAGTCACATGGACTACTGTTATGGTGTTTTTAAGGTTTTCTTTTGGAAATCTTTGAAGCATTACGGCCCCTTGCCACCTTTAACTTTTAGTGCATGGAAAAGAAGGCATAAATATCCTGTCTAACATCTTTAGAGATCTACAGAATTAAGTCAATATGAGGGAGCATCACTTTAAATCTATTGGTTAAAAAAAAAAGCTAGCAATAGCGAGCGGTGCTGGGGCCGTCATGGTCCCCACAACTATTTACAACAGGTAGGCCTACTTTGTAATGTACCATGTACAGCTGATAAAGAATCCTTATTAAACATTATTAAAAGCTGCTTCTCAAGCCACATCACTACATATGGTCACTACATCTACAGACTCAAACCTTAAGACTGGCATAACCAAAAATAACCACTTTAACTGATACTTTGTATTCAAAGCTTTTATTGTCTTCATTTGCAGGAAAAAACTAGCCCTTTTGCACTTCAATACAATCATAGCTTTAAAAAAAATCTACGCTTGGCCTGGTGTGAGACAAATGTTTTTGAACAGCCAGAGAACCTATGTTGCACTACACCTGACAAACAAACAATATCATACAGAGTTTGCGATGTAAAATGTTGACAGCAATAGACATTTTTAATTTAGATTAATCTAGTGGCAGAAATAAACATAACAGCCAATTAGCACATGCTGCTAATAATCCTGAATGTTCTGTGTGTGTCTGTGTGGTTACTACACAAAATCAAATACATGTAAATCTAAGTGTTTTCAGTGTCTGCGGTCAATATATGAGCTACTCTCAGTCACTTTACAAGCTTTTCACCATTTAATTTAAGAAAAACTTTCAAATGCACACTAAAACTCAAAGATCTTTACAACGGCTCGCCAAATTAAAAGTCTGGGTTAACTTGAAGAAATTGTTACATTACAGTTACAGTAAATGTACTTCATTACATTTACTTTACATATGTAAAAGTAAAATCACATATATCAATATCACTAATATCACTTTCAGTAATACCTTTAATACTAAAAGTAATATTATACCGAAGTAAAAGGAATATCATACAACTAATATATTTAAGCCATGTTTTAATATAGTTCTGTTGTGCAGCACCTTTGACCAAAAAAAGCTACTATTTTGTATGAAATTGTTACATGTGTCACATTTTAGTTGTATTGATTTCATTATACACTTCTGATGAAATTAGATAAATCATAAAACAAAGAATCCAGGAATGCTCAATTTAGGGAAAATAAGATGGATTTTATGGGGCCTTAAATTAAAAGAAAGGTCTATTTCTCTCTGTGGAGTTTTATTGTTAACAAACAAGTTTTGTTCACATTAACAAAGTCAAGGAAAGCATTTATTACCCTATTAACAGTAAATTGATAATAAATATTGATATTGTATGATATGGAAAAGGTATCATGATAATATTTTGGCCACATGAGCCAGCCCCTATTGGCAGCTTCGTTGCTATGATTATATCTACAGTTTTCCCCACAGACAGGGAGTTAACATGTAGCAACTGTATAGTTGACTCCCTCTCCAGACAGCAATATGCAATTAATTAGCAAACACATGCTGTATCATAGGCCACAGTCATGTGAATTGTGTGTTGGTCATTAAATATGTAATGGGAATATACCATACACACCAACAAACGATTGCAAGAAACACTCTTTCATCTTTTAAGTTAACATAAGACAAAAACAGTGTAACAGAGTTCTTAAAACATTAGAATGAAAAGATCCTAAATGAGGGATTCGTAAACCAGGACAAACTTAGTCAAACGTAACAATTTTGCTTATCTGTGTTCATAAGAAAACGCATTTTAACATGAGGGCAGAAAAGGGCAATTGTCTTCTACAAGCATGCTGCTCTTTTCATCTGGCATTTGTCTGACTCTGATATTGATTGAACAGAGTCTCTGAATAAACCCAGAATATCACTTATGTGCCTGTACACGTAGAACATATAAAGGCTTCCAAGAAGACGACTTATATTTTTTAAAACTTCACACTCGCATGGAGTCATTCAAATTGTATGGAATTTTTCATGACATTTTAACATTATAGCTTGCAACAAAACAAGAACAAGTCTGAATGTCACAATTTAAAGCAACACACAAATAAGCTGAACCTGGCTATGCAAATTTATGACTACAAACAACTGCGGAATTCCATGCAGGACTAAAACAAGCAAGGAGAATGTCAAGAATTTAAATTTAACTAAAAATGCAGTCAACTGCTATGTAATCTCACGGATGGAACAACTTATTACATGATCCAGCATTCAGGTCAGATTGAGTTTTCTGATTCAGCTATACTCTCGGTTGAATGACTGCACTTGTTCCTCATAAACAATGCTAAAAGATATTTAGTCTAATTTAAGTTCATAGGGCAGACTGACTCATGACGCATGGTGACTTAACAGGAACTGGAAATATCCTGAAAACTCAATTTGACATTAGTTATTTACTTTAATAAAGGCATCTTCATCCAACAAAACAGATTTTAAACAAGTCTGCATGCTTGGTAGTGAAGCAACTATTTAGGGGTGAGTGATATACAGAAAGAACGCAGTTATGATACACGCTGCACTAAGAGCCCATCATCTGCACACATTGTCAGTGAAATGCAAGCGTGACCTTTCCTTAAATTTTGTGGCATACATCTGAGTGCAATGATTATCAAAAATATAGGCTGGGACTTGGTTCTTTGCATCAGTTGTAAACTGGATTTTGAGATGTCGGCACTGCATTTAAAAGTGGAAGCAGATGAACAAAATCTTGCAGGGTTGGAGTAAGGCGCACTAAATGACTGGAAAACTCCTGAATGTGACTCCACCAATATAGTTCTCACCAGATCAATTTTGAAAGATCAATTTTGATTAAACATAAGATCAAAAAAAGAAAAAAAAAGAAAAGATGCATGGATGAAATCTTCACAATAAAATGCACAATTGTTTTTAGAAAAGAAATGAACAAGTTGGTATTTGCATGCTACAGAGCAACCTAAAACTTAAATAAGCACTTATTTTGTTTGTATCTTTTCTATTGCTCAAATAGTTAGACTTTAATTACAAACTATTTTCTTGTTTTTAGTTTGAGAACATTTTATGTTAGGTAAGTATTTGTTTTTGCTGTGATATCAAAATTCGAATTAAGAATAATTTCAATTTCACCTGCAACAGCGATAATAGCAACATCCTTGTATACAAAAATAACTGTATTGTGTTGTCACCATGAAATAAAATTACACATATCGTTATTTGGTTTTGGTCATATCACCCACCCCAACAAGTATGCATTAATTTTTCATCACGCAATTCTTGTCTGGAAAACGCCTGTCATGTGTCAACAAAGGTGAATCCTGTCCTGACATTCACGGAACCGTGGATAAAATGGAAGTACACGCTTGATTCTATAAGTAGCTGCAGTTATAGAAAAACTTCCTTAGTGGGATTGAGAATTAAACATCTACAGGACCCAACAGGTGCATCTTGATGTATGACGACAAACCCGCATGACAAGTCGCCCTGAAACCCAGCGCCACACTTCATTATCATAATAGCAGACGATAGCTTTACTGACACCGAGGAGGAAAATATCTAAACTTAAATCTTGCTGTTTTAACATTTGCGTCCCATGAAATTTCAGAAGCTGCAGTGGAGATATATTTACTTAAGCCAGGGTGCTATTGCTGACACTCGGGTTAACGTGAACGTTGTAACATCTTGCACCTAAACTCAAAAAAAAAAAAAGATCTAAGCCAGAGCATAAGTTTACAAACACAGTGAAAAGGCCTGGCGCAGATAAGCTTTGCTAAACAGCTAATATTTAGTTACGTACCAAGATCCTCTTAGCTTCCCGGCTAGCGACATTTCTAGATCCTTCAAAATGACTGTCAGTTAGACACGACGTGTGGCGAGTTAGACTTTAAAGGGCGTAGACTGCGGTGGCAAGTGGCTGAAGGCGGTGAAATGATTTCGGGATGGCTAACTAGCAGACGACGGCGTTGCCCCCTGATGTTCTCTTTAGGCCCAAATCGCAGCCTTCGTCTCTGAGCCCGTGCTAAGCTAAGCTAACTCGCCTGAATTTTAGCTATTTAGAAACGCAACTGGCAACGTGGGTCGCGAAAAACGCAGTTGAAATGGCTGCTAACGGCTCTCTGCGCAAGAGTGTTGTTGCATTAATGTTGCCAAGAATGGGACGTGATAAGTCGGCCTGTTTAGATGAGGTGATTAATTCCAGGGTTTTGGTGGGTTGGGAATGAAGCCTATTAAGGCTAGCTAGAGTTAGCATGTGTGCTAACACGCACTCACACACTTTCCTGCTGGCTGACTCGCTCTCACCTCAGACACCTCATCCTCGTCGCTGCCGGATCCGGGGCCTGACGATAGCACCGCGGCCGCTGTGAGTTTGAAATCAAGTCTCTCTGTGGTGGGCCCGCCAGCCTCGCCAAACAAGCGGACTTTCTTGCCACCGACGCCGATCCCGAGGCCCCCGAGTCCGGCTCCTGGTGTAGCTCCAACCCCCATCCCTAACGCAGGGGAACGCGGAGTCACCGAGTCAATCTCGTCCTCGAAGCCGTCCGTCAGCATTGCCGTCCCGGCTACTGCATCCTGCATACTTTCCTAAATAATACGTCTGTTTGTGAAGGTAATGTTGTCTCTTCACTTTCTTTGGGGTTATAATGTTATAAAATAATTACGTTTTACTTCAGAAAAATCCTCAAACTCTCCCGAAGCGAGAAGAGAATCTCTTTCCCCCAAGCCATTAACTTTCTAACAACCTATCCTGCTTCGTTCCATTTGTGTATTGTTCCGCCCCTTTTCAAAATATGCGAAGACTATTGGGCGCGAGAGTTAAGTACTGGAACCCGATTGGCCGCGACACACGCTACTCGAGCGAAAGCACGCGACGTCAAGGTTGGTTTACAAGAGGGCTTTAAGATTTAACGTCAGGAAACATAATTTAGTAAAGACTATTGGACGTGGGCACGCTTGTCACAAATTCCCGCCCTCTCGATACGCCTATTTTGTCTTTTTCGAGAAAGTAGAGGTTAATTTGTTTACAGAATCATATTTAGGAAGTTTTATGAATTTTGGAGGTGGCATGTTTACTGCACGTTAATGCAATGCAAGATGTATCAGAATAGTCTGTCACTAACTGTCGAATTATTTTATGAGTGCAATATCTAATGTGTTGACAGTTAAGTCTGTCATCTATCCGATATTGGGCACACTTATTATTTAACATGTTAGGACAACTGTGTCAATAACACTACGTTTAGAAGAGGGCGCGACCGACCTGGGTGAAGCAATACCCGGATTTCTCTGAAAGACTTAATTATGGGAGTTGTAGTTTATTTTTATGTTATATTGCGCGAACATCATAAATTGTGGACTAGAGATAAAAATATATTGTGACAATTCTGTACTTTGTTTCTGGAAACATTATTTACATATTTTGCATGGGAATAGATTTTTCATATTCTGCAACATAAAGAAACTTAACCTTTTTTGTATTGGTATAAAAGCTGTCACTTTGATTCATAGAAAAATATCATGAAAAAAAAATATTTATGACTTTAAACATTTATGCTGTTATGACTGAGGGTACATTTAAAAGCTGTTTTTTATTTACAGGTCAAACCAAAAACTCTAGGGGAGATATATTATAACTTTCTCCTGCATTAATATCTAAATTCAATTATTATAGACTGTTCAGATGACAATTAAAAGCTCAAATAAGCTTTCATACTTGGCTTTATTATTCTAAAATATAAATACATATACATCTACATCGACATATATACACCATGATTATGGTATTGAAAATGAATGAAAAAGCATGCATTCATGTTCATGTACACTTAATGTCACGCAGATATATTGTTACAGCTTGACATTTCAACTATTTATATCTATCTATCTTTAAAAAGGTCAAAATATAAAAAAACACATTTGTTAAATTTTAAGATAATTTTAAGGTTTAAAGGTTAAATAGGATTTAAAACATTAACCTGTTGAAATTACACAAAATTAACCTGAAAGTCTTCAATGAGTAGCCCACATTGACCATGAAAGCTTAATCACAAGGATGAACCAGCAGCTTCTCATTGGTTCTCAACTAATCATAAAGCAAAGTGGAGAGAATTGTCTAAATCTGCAGAAATGTATGGTTATGAAACCATTTTATTTTTCTCCCTCGATTTCAAGCTGTACATCTTCCCACACATCTGACCATTTAATTTACCTGACGTTTTCAGTTGCTTGTAATTACAGAAAAAAAGATTTGTCAAAATTACATTTTATAGGTTGCACTGACAAAGAAATTTCTAACATAATATTTAAGAACAGAGAATAACAAGTAGAATTTACATTTTCAGGATTTTATTCATATTCATGACTTTTGTTTTGTAAACGCTGACATTTCCTGCTTTTCCATTGCTGTGGGAATCCTCTAATGGTTTCACTGTCAGCTTTTCTCGTACAGAACAGTCTTCAGATTGCATATCAATCTGCACATAAATATTCTCTCCGAATGTTACTTCTAACTACATATCCTTTTTGTCCATTACAGAAGAGTTTAAAACAATGTTTTGTAAAAAATTATGTTTTAATATACAACAAAATACATATGTACAAGCTAAAATTAAAATCAGCGTAAAAAATTAAATACAATCACAAATTCATTGATGTGACCACACGCAAATCCAGAAAGTGATAAATCGGGACTTTCCATAATTGACACAAATCAATTACTAGTAGGCTAGAGGGTCCTCAGAAACTCCTTCACCTGGAAAAAAAGGGTACAAAACTTATTTACAATGTAAAAATCAAATCTAAACATGACGGCAAACTACAAGGCAAAACTCCTAATGTTGCCATTTTCATCTTTATATACGTACCTTATCAAGGATCCCTTCTTGTTTAATTCTGTCATTTTTAAAATCCTCATTAACATCCAGAAGCAATATTGGAATGTCTTTAAGATACTCAAAATCCAACCTGTATATGAGAAGATACCCATTTAGATATTTAAACATTGAAAACAGTTCAAATATAAGTTTCAGCACATAGTAAGTTGATCACTAACTTTGTAGATCGATTGTACAGCCAACACTCATGCTTATAATGAAGCTTCTCCAGGTAGTCCAGGGGAATCCCTTGTTCCTCCTCTCGCCCTCTGAATGTAAGACGCTGCATGCATCTCTGCAGATCATGTGTTTAATCAATACCTCACATTTACATCGCTTATATATTACTACAGGTGAACCGTGCATCATATAAGAAGCTGCGTTGTACCTCGGGATCAGCACGAAGATAGATCATTGCATCAAGCTCAATCTGGGACTCAAATTGAGTGAGGAGCCACGAATGCCAGTCTTGATAAATGGCCCACTCGGTCTCATTCAAATCTCCAGACTCAAAGAGGTTAGAGGCAAACACATACCTGGAGTTTTAAAAATATAGTTTTTCAGTTTAACACCATACTTAAGCTTTGTTCAGACAATCTGTTAAATTGTGTATGTACCGATCGCTGTAGACAGAGCGCTCGAAGAACTGGACCGGTTGCTCTGCCTGCTGAAGTTTTGCAGAAGGGGGCTGAAGCTGTGAACGGACACGACTCAGGCAAGCGTAGGTCTGGAAAGTGTAAGACCAGCGGCTGGGCTTGTCATATAACATCTGCAGCAGGTTGCCTCCACTCTTCTGGGATGTGCTGAGCTCCTACATGGATAGAAGGGGATGTGTTATTAAAAAAAATCATTCACATTAAGATTTGAGACCGAGTTTGAAGACACTTCCTTAATAAAATGTCTAGTATACAGAGGGACATACTGTACCTCATACTCGTTCTCTGTGGTTTGTACATTGCACCACTTTCCAATGGGTTCTGGTATGACCTCCCATTCCTCCGACGCCCGCTCCAACAAACGCACAAACGTTGACTTCCCTGCCGCTGTTCACAAAAAATATATACATTTAAAAAACATCAATACAAACATTGTTTTTTTCTGCATCAAAGATAACACAGTCATACTAGATGCTTTTGTCTGGCATTAATTGCCAGAAACACGATCAAACCAGTTAAAAGTGTGACTTAACGTTATTCTTAAAACATTATGATACTAAATGTTTATTATTGTTATTAATATTTTAAATCATAGTCTGCATGGAATAAAACATAATTATTCAGCTGTCACCTACTCCATAGTACTTTTTTTATAATACATCAAGAACGTTTTTTGTTCAGATTATTAAGTGATTAAAATATGTATACATATACAACCTTAGATCAACATCTATATATCATGATTATGGTTATTGAAAATTAATGTAAATGCATGCGTTCGTGTTCATGTACACTCAATGTCATGCAGACATTTTATTAAAGCTTGTTTGTCATTTAAACCATTTATAAAAATCTTAAAAACGTGTGGCAAGAAAACACTCTTGCAATAATTCAGTCTAATAATAATAATTATCGATGGCTGTGAAGGTTTGCTCAACATAAACCTAGTATTTTGGCGCCAACAGTACTACTGTAAGTTATATAACAATATAAAGCTCTTAAATATAATACTTGATCATTCATAAAAATTAACGTGATAAGTTATATTAAGTGCGTTTTATTGCAAATTAGTTAACTGTTTAAACCAAAATGAATCCAACTTACCAATGTTTCCCTCTATTGAGATCTTCAACGCTCTTTTTTCGAAACTGAGGTCAGCGTCAAAGCTTGAACAAAATCTCTTTGGAGGAGTAGCCATTATTATAGCAAACGCTTAAATAAATAAACTAGCCACTGTATTATATTTAATTAGTAATAGTCTCGAAGGCCAGCTTAATGCAGCCGCACGCGCCTAAACAGTTTGAACTAGTTGAAATTCGCGGCAAGTCTTCACATGGTCAGAGGCGCGGGGCGGGGCTCTAGCAAATTTATTACGTGATTGGTCAAGCCTACAAAAGCCTCTGTTTCATTGGTTGACATTTACAGTGAGACCCGCCTGTTTTACTGAGACGTTTCCTGTCCTTTATCTTGTAAACATGATGCAAGACAACGTCCATAAACCTTTCAGACATTTAAATTAAGTAAATCTCCCAAGATTCACATGTTAAGTGTTCGTAGACGCGGACGTAAAGATTCAAACTGATGACTATTATGCTAAATGTACATGATAGTTACCATTACTGTAACACTGTTTACCTTCACGTGACTGAAAATACAAAAAACATAAAAAATTTTATATATATTTTTCATTTTACACAGTTTTAAATTGCTGGGGAAAAACGTCGGTGCCCCAAAAGTAAATTGAAACAACAAAGTATACTACAAATAAATAAATATAAATAACGACACAACTTTCAGTTGTCAATATAAAACGCCTTTATACTATTATATAAACGTACTGCCTGTTATATAAATCATTGTGGCTATAAGTCTGACTGACCAGCAGAGGGCAGCAGGTGACTTCGGAAACACGAATGTCAAGCAAAAATATTTTCCAGCTTATTTGTTGAACCACGTAAAATAAGCGCGAATCATCTATTGTTGTGACTTTACAAATTCAAACAATGTCGCTATATTTGTCTGGTAAATTGAGTTACTAGCACGGCTGCTTATTAACGATTCAGCTAAATGTAACGGAGATAAGGGTGGTTCAACAACGAGTAAGTTAGTTAGCTAGTGTTTTATTTAATTAGCCTACACTCAGTGTGTCGATATACCGTAAAAACATCCTTTTTTATAGTTAAGAGCAAAAGCATCGTATTTATGTGACGAGGTGGCCGAGTGGTTAAGGCGATGGACTGCTAATCCATTGTGCTCTGCACGCGTGGGTTCGAATCCCATCCT
>JAUCMT010000051.1:7362236-7373498 GCA_032357475.1 Enteromius thamalakanensis
ATATCCTCAGGGGCCCTCCCCTCACTTGAGGCCCTGGTAATTTAGTCCCACTTTTCACCCAACTACGACGCCCCTGCCCATCAGGTGACCTGGGTCAATACGATGTGTGAGGAGCAAGCTTAACAACACTGTCTTTATAAATATAATTAATACTCACCTGTCCTTAGGAATATGAAGGCAGAATAGACTCCAAACGTGTAAGTATAAGTGAACTGATAAGCTAAAGGATGACTTATTTTATGTTTGTATTAAGCCTTAGCTGGGACAATGGCAAATGTGTGACTTTTAAATGCATTTACCTGCACAAATTAGGATCTCAAAAACAGAGTCTTGTCCAAAGCGAAGCTGTTCAAAGAAATGATGGAAATGGGTTGTGTGGGACAGAAAGCACACAGTAAAGTCATCAAAACGAAATCCAACATTCCCTGACTCGCTGAGCTTTTGAACATCTCTGAACAATACCTCTTGAAAATAAAGCATTTACAATATTGGCACATTAACTGCTCGTTATCAGAGCTTAACAGCGCCATCTGCTGAAAGGACAACATAATAAACTTGCTACTTTAACATACTCACGCCAAAGAATGAAGACGGAAGCGGTGGGACAAGTGCATGTTACCAACATTGGACTCATGCAATCCCGAAAAACAAACTCCTCGGTAAACAGAGCCACCACGTGGTTCCTCAACCATCGCAGATCTTCCACACACTTACTCCAAGATGGAGAATCTTTTTAGTATTGTAATAATGGGATGACAGTGATGTCAGTATTAGTGATGAAAGGCAATGAACAGATTAATTTTAGATCAAGATTAATTTAATATGTTTTTTTTTTTATATTTAATAATATTTTACTAATGTCATATATACTGTGTGTGTCTATATATATATATATATATGCACCTGGTATTTATCACCTTATGGGGATCAATTGTCCCCACAAAGATACGAATAGGCTACCAGTAAATCTTGACCTTGTGGGGACATTACTTAGGTCCCCATGAGGAAACAAGCTTATAAAGAATTACGTTTTTTGAAAATCTAAAAGTGCACACAGTTTGCTGTAAGGGGTAGGTTTAGGTGTAGGGTCAGTGTAGGACAATACCACACAGTCAGTACAGTATAAACATCATTACGCCTATGGAATGTCCCCGTAAAACATGTAAAAACATATTATTGCAATTTAAAATAACACTTTATACTAAATACATATTAATTGTTCATACTGACTCGGGCCTGCATTGTCATCATGAAAAAGTCCTCTTGGGCTCTCAATTGCCAGCTGGGTCAGAGGTCCAAGAACAAGTACCTGTGCTTAAAGCTTGCTTAATCATTATTAATATGAATTATTGCTTTTTTAACTAAATGGTTATAACCAGTAGGCTACATGTTTATCCATAGGTAATTGAGAGTAAAACAAAAGAGAAGACTGCAGTAATACCATAGACAGTGTTAGCGGAAGAAAACCCTAGATTAATGCCCAGCAGTACCCACAACGGTGGACTTGGCTGTAACAAGTTAAATTAAATGTATATAGCCTACTGTAGATAAATAATCACTTATTATATAAATAATCTTGGTAGAGTAACTAAATACTTGAAAAGTATTAAACTACATACGAGACACTCTGGCAGCGCGCACTCATCCTGACTTTCAATGAATATGTCCATACCAACACAAAACACTGGTGAAACATCTTTTTATTGTGTTTGGGTGATCCCTAAAGAATGATTTAAACATTATACACTGTAAATGACCTGTTATCCTAGATCAATAATAGCACATTGCAGACACAGCTTCTTCTCTACCTCTCCATACATACAAACTCCCAACATACATGCAGGCCAGCAGTAAACAACACTCAACAGATATCTAACACTCTTCTTTAAAAGTCTCAGAAAGGGTTTCGATTGATAACATTGTCCGTTATTTCAAAGAAACATGCTGCTGTGTGAAAAGAAGATAATGAGCTTAAGTTCATCACGTAGATCTTTAGCTCTTCATGACGTAGCCTCCGTTGTCAAGCCTGAGCAGCAATGTAATGTTAGCATTGTCACATTTTCATGTCTAGGTTATGTCTGCTCTTATGTTTGCTAAACAATTGAATGTATTAATACTTGAAGTGGTTAGTCTTGTTGCACTTTTAACTTTTTGTACACTTATTTGGAAACGTGTCTCAGACTGGTTTGTCTTATTTTAAGACATTTGGAGAGAGTCAAACTGTATAACTATTGTTAAAGTAAATATAGACAGATGTACTAGGTGGAAATGAGGTTGCAGCTCTTATGATTGACCCAAAAAACAAATATCTATACTTATTAACTATAATAACATGAATGCAAACAATGTTTACTAGTAAAAAAAAAAAGGAAGAAGAAATATATATATATAGAAAAAGACGTTTATATTCCCTACACCATCTACCCGCCAAAATAGTGAAGTGAGATGTGAAGCGAGATATGATAAGCATCTAATCAAAACTTAACTGAGTTAAATTTCAGTTGTAAGTTTCGCTCCCTCTTATTTATGTATTTATTTTACAAGCATGCATATTTCTTGTGTAGTTTTGACAGCCATGTGTTTGCAACTCAGAACATCTCTCTTTTTTTTCGGCCAACAGACTTTTATTTTGGCGGAAGTTTTCGCGCGCGCCCATGTCGGAGCAGTTCACGCTGTTCTTCTCACACTTGCGGCATGGCTGCGGATAGCACAATGTCTAATGGTCAGGAAACGGCGTCTCTGAACGGTGAACCCGCGCTCAAGCGCTCCAGAGACAGCGTGGACTCACTGCGGATGCCGCGGGAGCCCCAGAATAAAGTGACCGTCGTGTTGGGAGCCCAGTGGGGCGATGAGGGCAAAGGGAAAGTGGTCGACCTCTTGGCGATGGACGCCGACATTGTATGCAGATGCCAGGTGGGTAACCTTATCCAAACGTTTATTTCGCTTATCGTTTAATTACGTATATAAGAGCGTCTGTGTGAAACTTGCTGTTATTAGACTATTTTAATAAGGTTAAAACGGAAGTAGGTTAATCATTTGCAGAAGTCGCATCGCTTACCTCACAATAACGCAAAACAAAGTTTACTTTCTTTTTTTGCCATCGCCACTTGTTGGAATTGATGTAGGGTTTACTAAATCAAATTTTTTATCTTATCGCGGTAACTCATGTTTATACCAAATGTGTGTCATCAGGGAGGAAATAACGCGGGACACACGGTGGTGGTGGACGGTGTGGAGTATGATTTTCACCTGCTGCCTAGCGGCGTTCTCAACAAAAAGGCCACCTCGTTTATTGGTATGGTTTTGTTTAACATTCCTCCTAGTTTGCATTTTATAGAATGCGTATAACTTTCAGTCTTCTCGTTTTATTGATCTTCATTGTTTGGGATCAGATGCTGAGCTATTGACCTGCTGTTGTGTTTGCTGAGATCTTGTTTGTTCTGTCCTGCAGGAAATGGTGTTGTGATACACCTGCCAGGACTGTTTGAGGAGGCTGAGAAGAACTCACTGAAAGGCAATGGTAAGTTATCTGTTCTTGGACTTATAGACAGGATGTTGATGTCACGGTGTCATTGATATACTAGCTGTGTAATATAATTGACTTAGTCTAATTTCTCTTTAAAAAAAAAATTTGTTTGGTCTGTGATATAGGCTATAGCTAAAAAAAAAGTATAATATTTTTTGTGCATTTTCACCATGTATATCACAATGCATTTTCTTTTTTTGCCTCCAAATGAAAAAGACAAGATCTGGATAAAACAGTTATTGTGATAAAAAAAAAATGTAATTACACTTTGTGTACACTCGCTTGTTTTTATTTATTTAGTAAATTAAAGGGATTTAGGAAATTACTTAAAGGCAGTGCAGTGCCATTAGAAAAGAATATGCAAAAAAAGCATATTTCCCTACAAAAATTTGTGGTTGTTAAAAAAGAAATCAGTCACTCATTACATAGAACAAGTGGAGAGAGAGTCTGTGGTAAAACTCAGTGCCATTTCATCACATACTTAAAAAACTAATATATATGTTCTGTTGCTTTGTTTAATTTAGGACTTCAAGGATGGGAGGAACGACTGAAGATATCTGACCGGGCACATATTGGTACGGTTCTGTTTTGACTTCATCAGGCCTTGAGTAATATGGGTTTATTCCTGATGACATTGACTAAGCGCCATTGTCTCTGACAAATAAAAACACCACGAAACTTCACATTCTCTTTTTCTCTGCAGTGTTCAATTTCCATCAGGCCGTTGATGGGATACAGGAGCAGCTCAGACAGCAGCAGGCAGGGAAGAAGTCAGTTCATTTTTTTGCACGTACAAAAGCTTAAACTGTAGATAATTTTCTGCTAGATTAATATTGAGCTCACTTTTCTTTGCGTTACAGTTTGGGCACTACTAAGAAGGGCATTGGACCTGCATATTCCTCCAAAGCAGCACGTAATGGACTGAGAGTGTGTGATCTGGTCTCAGACTTCTCAGTCTTTGAGGAAAAGTGAGTATAATATATTTGTTTTTCTTTCTTTTTTTTTAAAGCATATTTAAAAAATAATACATAAAATTAGCATATTTGCTTGTCTAAAACTGCCTTTATATTAGAATTGCCCATTTATGCTTGTATTTAATTTGAATTACTTCTGTATGGCAATAACATATCATTATTAGTGTAAGCCTCAAATTAATGCCTAAATGATCCGATTGACCCTCGTAGGAGAAAGAGTAATGCATGAAAATATCTCTCCACAGGTTTCGGGTCCTGGCTGGTCACTTTCAGACCACCTATCCTAACCTCAATATTGATATCGATGCTGAGCTTGAGCAACTGAAGGTGATTTGCATCTTTCAATATGATTAGTGAAACTTGTTGAACCTGCAAAGTAAAAAAAAAAAATATAAAAATCCATATCACCCACAGGGTTATGCTGAGAGGTTGCGGCCTCTAATGACTGATGGGGTTTATTTCATGCACAAAGCTCTCAATGGACCAAGCAAGAAGATTCTGGTGGAAGGAGCCAATGCTGCCTTACTGGATATCGATTTTGGTGTGAATAGCGATCCTGCTTAAAATGGGAGAAATGTTGAGAAATCTTATTTTACATGTAATTGATACAAATGTCTAATGTTTTCATCTCTTTCAGGGACCTACCCTTTTGTCACGTCATCAAACTGTACTGTCGGAGGTGTTTGCACCGGTCTTGGAGTCCCGCCGTCTCATGTTGGCCGTGTGTATGGAGTGGTGAAGGCTTACACCACCAGGGTGGGAGTAGGGGCATTCCCTACTGAGCAAGATAATGTGAGTGTGTCTCAGTGTTTTTTAAAGAGCGAGTTTGAAGTTAAAACTAACGACATTCCCTCTCATGTGTTATATTTGAAAATTGTTCATATTTTTCTTGATCTAGGATACTGGAGATCTGCTTCAGAGCAGAGGGAGGGAAATTGGCGTCACAACAGGCAGGCGGCGGCGCTGTGGATGGCTGGACCTGGTTTTGGTTCGCTATGCCCACATGGTTAATGGCTTTTCAGCGTGAGTTGTGTTTTGCCTATACTGCCACAAAAAAACCTATTATGCTCAATAGGGGTACTTTATTATTTGACCCAAATTAAATGGAAAAATAATATACAATTAAAAATAGTGATTTTGTATTTGGATCTTTTTTTAACATAACTTATCTCTATGATGGCAAATCATACTATGTGGTGCTCAACAACACTTTCTAATATCAGTGCTGAAAATAGTTGTTGGTTAGGTGTTTGTAGCTATGGCACAGGTTAAAGAGTTTAATATTTGACCATAGTTTTCCTTTTTTCTCTCAGCATTGCTTTGACCAAGCTGGACATTCTTGACACATTGCCAGAAATAAAGATTGGCATAGCCTACACAGTTGATGGAAAGCCTCTTCCCAGTTTTCCTGGTAAGCTGACTGTATACATTAGGGGTGGACGATATGACCAAAATGTTATATCATGTCATGAGTAATTTTATATCACATAATGAAATGTCATAATTAGGGATGCATGATATTTGATTTTTTGCAGATATCCAATATACCGATATTTTTTTTTTAAATTCATTTTGGCTGATACCTGATGCAGATAATGATATATATGACAACCTCAACCTCTGCAGTAATTCTAAACTTTTTTTTTATTTATTTAGTTTGATTTTAACAAAAATATATTTGTTACAATAAAATAACCAGTAAGTTTTTATAATGCATTGTAAGTTTTCAAAATAATAAGTAATAAAAATACCATTAGTAGGTTTATTCCAGAAAGATACAAATTTCTACAATGCACTTCCTCATCTTCAGCTGGGATGTTCCTCAACACACATAATGTGCGTCAGCAGATTCATTGGACTGATGCATTGCATAAAATTACATTTTTTTATTTATATATAATTCTTTTTTATATATACATATTAGTTTTTATTCAAATATATTAAAAAACTTTGTAAAATATAAAATGTTTCTTTATTTGCAAAAGTTATGCTAACAAAAAGACATTTCTGACATAAAAATGACAACATCTGCTGACGCACATCGTGCTGTTTTCATTGAGGAATATTCCAGCTGAAGATAATGAGGAAATTACATCGCTCCCTTTGACACGCACATACTCTGCTCACTTAAGTCTCCACTCACAAGGAGATGAGGACGATCAGTATGATTTGGAAAATTACCATGACACCCCTACTAATTAAAATAGTTATTCTTGCATTTTTATAAGTTTTTGATAGCATAGAAATTTCACAATTTTTGTCACAGGTGTCAATATCACAAAAAAAATAATACAAGCCTACAAATAAACCAAAGAAAACTCTCAATGAAGATAATTAACTACTTATAAGCAATAGGATAAAAATAGAATAAGGAAAAAAAAATAATGCTATGTACCTTTTATAACGCATTCTAAAACACTGCATAATTTTCACTGCAAATTAAATTTCTTATGGAAGTGACTCAGTTAAGAGTAGTGTTTACTTTTAATTAAGTAGAAGTATACTTGCAAAAACTGGCGTTTTAATACATGTGTATTTAACCTTTCAAAGCCAATAAAGCAATAAATGTAGTCACACACTGTATGAGCTCAGAAACCGTCACAGACAATACGCATATGAAGCTGCTGTTTGTATTTCAGTTGTTGAAATATCTGTTTTGAAACAGTAACGCTTAATATGTGCAAACGATACGTTTTAGTTGCCATGGCGTACAGCGAAGGTGTATAATCTCTCCCGTTTAATGTACACGATTTCTGATGCAATACAATGGTATTAACACACACACACACATTAACTTTTTTAATAATGAAGAATTATTTTATTTTTCAGCAAACATGGACGTCCTCACAAAGGTTCAAGTGACTTACGAGACGTTCCCTGGCTGGTGTTGTAGCACTGAGGGAGTGCGCAGTTTTGATGAGCTCCCTTCACAGGCACAAGCTTACATTCGCTTTATCGAGAATTTCCTGCAGGTGCCAGGTAAAAAATACACACATTGTGTCAATCACTTTCATATGCAATGCCATAACCTACTTGCATGCTTAAATGTGTCAAATGTGTCTTTTCAGTGAAGTGGGTGGGAGTGGGCAAGTCAAGAGAAAGCATGATAAAGCTGTTCTGATGAGACTGAATGGCTGAACTTCATTTGATGGTCTGCCAGGACATCCATCATCACGACCATCAGAGGACCAGAACTTTCTTTTATGCATAATCGCTGAGATGAAGACGAACTGTGGGTTTAGAATCCATTGAATGTCCCACTCAAAGTGAACACCAGCATTGCGTATACAGGTCTGGTTTGAGCGCCAGACTCGCTTTCCTTCATTTGTAAATCTTGGCTCATACCCATTTCTTCCAAAGCACATCCCCAAACTCCTCAGAACATATTTCTGCCAATCGCTAGTTGTCGTCTGAGTAATTACAGAGCTTCAGATTGAGGGGTGTCATTTTACCTGTTTTCTTAAAATCAAACTTTGCACTCTAGCATATAAATTTTCATTTTTCATTGCTACTAAGTGGATAAAACCAAACTGAATTTTAAGATTTTCATGTGCTGTTTATTTTTATGTAATCAGTGTGAGGGGGCTAAAATGTGAGGAGTGCTAAATCTTGTCTTTTTAATTCAGTGTTTGTGTATTCTCCTAAAACCAGTTCAATGTGGTTCGAAATACCAAAAGGGACTTGAAGTCTTTGTGATATACAAAAAAAAAAAAGGTATTGTTAATTGTCATTGATCAGTGCACTGGGACAGATCTTGAATCCAGGAATGAAATTTATGCATACACAGGACTAACATAGCATTCCACCTAGTGCACAAACTCAGTTGCTGCTGTTTTTCTGAAGAATAAAGTGCAAAACTGATTATTGTTTTAAGTGGATGTTTCTGTGAATGCATTTTTCTTTACTCTAAAAACTATTTCCAATGGTTGCAATTTTTTTTTTTTAATGCTTAGTGTTTTAGTTCACAGGTATGGCATATGCCGCTACTTGTTTTTTTATGATTTGAAATAATTATGAATTTAGTTGTGCTGTCTTATTGCAATTTCTTTAGAACGAAGGTTACTAAATTTCTCGATATATTTTGCAATCTCGGCCATGAGGATATGGTGAGTAACACAGGAAAATAGGATTCAAATAAGCACGGTGATCTGAATTATCATCAGTCTGACTTTTGTCTCGTGAGGTTGCTGTTATTGGAGAATAATGCAAGTTTTTCTCTGTGTTCTGGGACTCGTCCTGTACCACCAGGCGTTTGGGATGGACATTCAGGTATAATTACACCGTCTTTAGCCTGAAAATTAGACGTTTATTATAACATATTTATTTTAGTTTGTGCTGTTGAATTGCGTGTAGATTATAGTTTGCTAAATGTTTTCTCTGTTAACCCAGTTTTTTCTCGTACACTAATAAAAGTGGTAATAAATCGGTATTAATAAATGCCGTTATTTTTAAAAATGCATGACCTAATGTTGAGTTGTAGTGTGTGACGCTTCAGCGGGAGCGTGTAGGCGTTGTAAACACAGTACGTGTTTTGGTGAATGACCTCGTATGATGGAGTACGTGCTTATAGGCTCATAATATAATATGTTAGGGGGCAGGAGGGATGTAGACACGCCTAATTTAATTTGTAGCACAAGTTTTCGGGATGCCTCTATTTATATGGCTACCCTGCTGAAAAAAAAAATGCTGGTTATGTTTTGAAGCTGATTTATGATGTGCTGGTTATAAACCATTTTAAACCAGCATCCCTGCTTCAAAACATATGCTGTTTTTCTCACCTTATTAAGATTTAACTTAATACACCTTTTTAATGTTTACGTGCAAATTATGCCAAATATAGTGACATCTATAGGTCATTTTGAAACTGAGCGACGTATCTCTAGAGAACACCAGATGGAAGTAATCAACAGTGTTGGGGAAAGTTACTCCCTTAAAAAAGTAACCGATTTCGTTACTTAGTTACTTTTTATGGAAAGTAATGCGTTACGTTACTTGCTTTACTTTTTAAATATGGGCAGAGCTTGAGTGGGGTTTTTTTTATATGAGAAGTGTAAAAACGAATAAACCTCAAGTAAATTCACATCTGTAAAGTAGAATACAGGAGAATTAAGTTCAATACTCTTCAGCAATAAAAAAAAAAGCACAATAATCGTTTTTTGGTCATTTTTGCTTGTAAGTATGGTTGAACTGGATTATCAAAGGTCAGCAGTAAAAATATTGGTTAATAAAATGGGATTAAATACATTCATGTAATTCAATCATTGCAGTTTTGTGTCATATTCTGAGTTTATTTTAATTCATTTTGATGAATACTAAATCTGTTTTTTGAGAGTGGGATAAATGAATGCACATTCACATTTAGTCTAGAACTACACTGTATTCACACAGCTTGCACAAAGCATGGGGTCAGAAGACTTATCAGTCAATAAATTAGAAAACAAAGTAACTGGCATTACTAAATAGTAACTCAGTTATATTACTCTAAAATTAAAAAGTAATGCGTTACTTTACTAGTTACATATAAAAAGTAATATTATTACGTAACCCGCGTTACTTGTAATGTGTTACCCGCAACACTCTTAATGAATCCCTAATAAATAAACCTTGAAATTAACTAAATGTTGTATGTTTAAACCCACAGCATCTTCAAAATATCCGTCATGAACCCCTACAAGGTATTTCCTCACTGGTCTGTTCATAAATATGCATAGTTAAATAAACCATATTGTTTTCTACAATGTTTCTTAGAGAATTCAAATAAGGTATTGTGTCGCTGTCATATTGTGTTCTCCATTTATTCGTATTATTATTTTTAATTTTCAATTTATTGATTCGTTGATCCATTAATTATTTAATTTATGTATTTGCAGATCAACACTATTTCACCACCCCTTGCAAGCCCCGTGAAACTTTAGTATCAGTGGAGCAGGAGCATCCTCGGCTGGGTCGTGTTCATCCCTCGTGCGTGTCTCTGCAGCGCTGTGGAGGCTGCTGCAACGACGAGGCCTTGCTGTGTGTGAGCGTCAGCAAACACATCACTGTCATGCAGGTATGGCAATGAAATGCATTCAGGCAGTTCACTATAACAAGTGTTGTTCCTACTCTTATTTGTTATTTATGTTTTCTTTTTATGTTTCTAACTTCAAAATGATAGTTTATGTTAGTCAAGAATGTGCAGGGGGAAACTGTTGATGACATTATTGAGCTGGAGTTTGTTGAGCACAGCCAGTGTGAGTGCAGGTAATGTTTAACATTAGCAACGATTGCTTTATAATTTCATATATATTCTGTAAATCATATCTGTATTATTTAAATGTGGCCAAAGTTAACTTATGGTGTTTAAATATATAATAATAATAATAATAATAACAATAATAATTCATCTTTTTAACAGGTACAGAGGCCTACTGTGATGCTTTTTGAAACAGCCCATCTATGCCACAGACATTATAATCTGCTTATTTAACAGTTATTCTATACTATTAAATTATTTATCTAGTAAATTGGTATGTTTGTTAATAACATTATTAATATATTGTTAATTATCATTGCTTTTAATTATTTAAGATTGTGTAAAACATTTTTTTCATCCAAGAAAAACCTTGGCTGTTCACTTAAGTATAATAACTTTTTTCCTCAGTTACTTTCAAAAGCTTGTTTGTTTCAGTTGTTTTTTATGCTCTTATGTGAAATAAGAACAACATTTTATTGCTCAAATTAAGCATTTACATTATTAATAATTAATATTATATGTGCATGTAT
>JAUCMT010000051.1:7373598-7391338 GCA_032357475.1 Enteromius thamalakanensis
AGATGAGGATGAGGATGATCTTGATACCGAAAAGAAAGAAAAAAAGAAGGAAAGAAAGTATCAGGATGATAAAGATGAGGATTCTAATAGAAAAGAGCCAAGATCTCTAGATGATGAGGACAAAGTGGAGTTGGACAAAAATTTTGCTGACAAAAAAGAAAAGAAGAAAGGAAATGCTACCCATTAGGGTTAAAGTTAAACATGTTGCATATTCTGGTGCCTGTTTTGGTTGCTTTCTTATTAATAAACTGTTTTTATGAAACCATGTGTTTGACTAACATAAGAAAACTTTTGTGGTCATTTTCACTCATCTGGGTTGTTTTCAAAACACTACATCAAGCATAGTTTGACAGCGCCACCCTGTGTTGAAGATAATAATCGGATCTCCTTTAAGAATACGTGGCAGTGACGTCAATGTTTGCGTTAAGACCCGGATATTATTCCCAGCCTGCACACAGTTCAGCCATCAGAGAGGCAGAGTGGTGAGAAACGAATCTTTGTATCTTTCAGCTCACATGTTGCCATCTCCCCTTTACTTCAGAAACCGACGCGGCTCATTTATTTCTTTGTTTATTTCTCATTGTTTGACCGAAGACACACGTTAGAATCATATAATAAGCTACACACTTAGCTTAGCAGCTAACAAGAGCTGGATTTCACAAACAGAGTATGAAAATCATTGCAAAATAATGAGATACGCAAATGACACTCTAGCACACTGCTGAATCTTTAGTTTTTAAAAGTCACATTAACAGTAGAGAAGCCTCCAGACATGTTTTCTTCAAAACATCTGTTGTCAAACTAAATCGATCAGAAGTGACAGGAAAGACTTTTTTAATGTTACAAAAGATAGCAGTTTCATGTAAAAGCTGTTATGTTTAACTTTCAGTTCATTAAATAATCCCAAAACAAATCTCTACACCATTATTAAGCTGCAGCACAACTGTTTTCAAAACTGATACAAATAGTTATACAATGAATAAATAAATAAATTAGCATATTATCAGTATCATAGGTGCACTCCAGGGGCCTGTTCCATAAACCAAGATTAGAGTATAAGCCAGGCTTATTTCAGTTAGTCTGACTTATTGCCAGTTAATTTGTATTAAAATAAGTCAAACTATCCGCCATAAGCCTGGCTTATTTGGTAAAGTTGTTTTATGGAACAGGCCCCTGGTCTAGACACTATATTTAAGTTGTGAGACACGGTTACATGCATCTGCATCGTCCAGGTCCTGTTTTTACTTGATGCTGAAGAATGAAGGTAAAGGAATGAGTTTTACTGTTAACCCACTTTCACTTTGAGTTCTCTTTCCTCTTCGTCAGGGGATGATTTGGTGCATCCATGAATGCACGGCGGCGTCACGGACCTAGAAGCAGCCAGGACGGGGTGTACACTGGGCCGTCTCAGACCCAGTCCCAGCTGCTCCAGCAGCTGGAAGCCCCCCTGGCTGTCCCAGCACCCATCGCTCCGGTCGTAGACACATTCAGCATGTCCTGCCGAGACCGCACCAGCGAGTTTCAGTCGGTGTGCAAGTCCCTGCAGGGGAGACAGGTGCCAAAACTTTTCAAAACTATTGATGCTTATTGTCCAGTAACCTTCGAGTGGCTGATAGCTTTAATGATATAGTCTTTTAGTGGAGTTTGTGTTGAAGTGTTTCTCTTGTTTTTTTTTTTTCCAGAATGGAGTACAGCCTGCCAGAGCTGTTAACAGTGCAGTCAGACAGCGGAGTGACTTCACGCTCTTCGCTAAGTGAGTTCACATCACAATCTCTGATAGACAGTTGATGGGGCAAGAATGTGATTTACCTGGATCTAAGTAATAGCAATAACCATGCCTATTCTGCTTAAATTAATAGCACACACATATGTGAATAGAATTTACACACTGTACGTTTTATCAGTGCATGGAGGAAATAATATGTGAATGCTTGTTTATGACCTCGATAAACTGGAGATATTTTACATTGTTCCTCTCAATTTAGCTGTTTAAGTTTCACAATGCTCTCTGAGAATTTGGTTTGGCTGCTCTCTTAAGGACATGTTGAAGTGTCTCAGTCAGGTTAAAGGTGGTTTTCCAGCAAGTAAGCAATTCTTAATCTTAGGTGCTGTGAGATCTCTTTTGTTCCAGGCATGGTTCACATGCCTATAATAAGGAAAAGAATAACCTGTAAAAGCTACCTGAAAAAATAACCTGTATTTTTTTTTAGTCATTGATGCTTTTTAACAAGAAAGCGATCAAAATAATAAATCAGCATTTGGTTTGTAGCAGACTTATCAAGTTGAAATTAAACAGAAGTATTTTATACTTGCTGTCTATTTAGCATTTTACAAAATACAATTATTGATGCTTGCACCAAATAAAAATAAAGCAAAGGAAGAGTAATAATAATAATAATGAATATGTATGTTTACACAGCAAGAATTAAACCAATACAGACAATACAGATTGTGTAGTTAATTAAACTTTAAATACATGTCTAAGCCGTTTTAAGCATTTTAAAAACAAAATTATGATTATAAATCATGAATTATTAATTCTTAAACAACGTTGTTTTTACGGTGGCAATTTTGTTAAATATGAAGACCACTGTTCAAAAGTATTTTTTTAAAGAAATGAATGATTTTAATATCAGGGTAAGTGACAGTAAAGGCATTTAGATGTTATAAATTGTAGATAGATGTTGTTTTGATTTAAAGAATTACATTTTCTGCAAAAATATTTTTTCAGTTTTTAACATTAATGATATCAGGGACATTTCTTTATCACCAAATCAGCATTTAAGGATGATCTCTGAAAGATCATGTGACACTGAAGACTGGAGTAATGATGCTAAAAATTCAGCTTTGCCACCACAGAAATATTGACAAATTTATTAAAATAGGTAAGGGGTATAATAGTATTTAAATGTAATAATATTTCCCTGTATTCTTGTTTTTACTCTATTAAAAACAAAAGTTTTATCGTTGGTGCTTTAGGCTTTTCTTTTTCAAGACTAGGTTTCCTAAGTATGACTTACATTATTATTTTTATTACATTTTTTATCAGTACATTAATAGGTCAGAATATAAATAACCAAACGAGCATCATGTGATTGACCCAAATTTAACCTCCAAATTTTTTTTATAGATAAGTCCAGTTTAGCTGACTCCTGACTGCTCTTAGTATGTGAAGATTCAAACTACAGTCTATAGTTTGTTAATTGCTGAAGATCAGATCAGATTTTATGACCAACTTCCTGGAAAATCCAGAGGGTTTACAGACGTTTTCCTGCTACTGTGTTTAGTATTGGCACCGAGACGCTGCATTTGACCTATAATTTATTCAGACCTACTTAAGCTTTAATGGTCTGTGTTATTTCATCGACTTGGCCTTATGACAGATATTGACCGGCTCTTATTAACAGGCGAATTGGAAGAGACCTCAGCAACACTTTTGCCAAGTTGGAGAAGCTCACAATCCGTAAGTATCTGGTCTCCCTGGCCATCCTCTCACACATGTACCACTGTGGACTGTTCTGACGTGTACCTTAATCTGTTTTCACCTGCAGTTGCCAAAAGGAAGTCCCTTTTTGATGACAAAGCAACTGAAATTGATGAACTCACTTATATTGTAAAACAGGTTAGAGTGATATGTTACTTCTGCTTCACCAAGGACACATTATTCTGTCTGTCCATCTCATACTGTAATCTGTCTGTGTTCGCTCAGGACATTAACAGTCTAAATAAGCAGATAGCTGGCCTGCAGGAACTCGTTCGATCGCGGAGTGGACAGAATGGCAGACATCTTCAGACACATTCCAACACCATCGTAGTCTCATTACAGGTATTAGGCTTTAGCTTCAGAGCTCAATCGCAGAGTGAAGATGTCTAGTGGGCTTCCGCTTGAAATAAAAGCCTGTTTTCTGTTCGTAGTCCAAGCTGGCATCGATGTCGAGTGACTTCAAGTCAGTCCTGGAAGTCAGAACAGAGGTAAATGATTTACGTTTTAAGTGTTAGATCCATCATGCAACGCTTCTGATCGGTTTTGTATCATGGCTTCTTTCTGTTTAGAACCTAAAGCAGCAGAGAAGCAGGCAAGAGCAATTTTCTCAGACTCCTGCTTCCTCCTCCTCTTTCCACGCCAACAACTTCAGTAAGAGCTTCTCTGCTTGTGAAAGGGCAGATGTTGTCCACATCCATGTAGTTATTCTTCCCTTTTCGTCCTATTTCAACAGACAACTCGGTGCTTATGCAGGACGACTCCAAGAAGACTGATATATCTATAGATATGGACCTCAGCTCCAGTCAGCAGATGCAGTTAATCAATGAACAGGTATTGTTTGTTTATCGGGTGTTTTGTAATGTACAGCTGCAGGTAAACTAATGTAAGTATCTCTGTTGACATGTGTTTGTTTAGGATTCGTACATTCAGAACCGTGCTGACACTATGCAGAATATAGAGTCCACCATTGTGGAGCTCGGATCCATATTTCAGCAGCTGGCTCATATGGTGAAAGAACAGGAAGAGACCGTACAAAGGTGAGGAATGAGGATGAAATCTTCTGTGAGAGATTCTTCTATGAGGAGGTTTTCTATGTCTAATTAGGTTCTCTGACATTTTTACCTATGTTTGCTATGTGTAAGCGATTAAAAGGTATTTTAGATCAAACTTCATTTTCAGAACACAATTTAAGACATTTTTGATTAATTCTGACCCTCTCATAGACAGAAATGTAATTAACACGAAGGTCCAGAAACGAAGAAAGGAGATGTTTTTGTTGTCTTTGCGCTCGTACACAAGTATTCTCGTAGCTTTGTAAAATGATGTTTGAACCCCTGATGTCACATGAATTATTTTACAAATATCCTTGCTATGGTCCTGGATCTTGATCATGTTGATTACATTGCTGTCTAATTAGAAGGTCAGAGCGCTTATAATTCAACTGAATTATCTTAATCAGACGGTTAATTGTGCTTAATCGCATCCAAAATAAAAGTTTTTGTTTACTGTGTATATATAAAAACAAACACATGCATGTGTATATGTAAAAAGATTTTTATGTTTATATATATTTAATATATTTTTTATATAATATAAAATATAAATGTATATACAGTACATCTAAATATTTTCAAAATATGTACACTGTGTGTGTGTGTGTATTTATATATACATCATAAATATGTGATTAATCATTTGACAGCACTGCTTTTTTGTTTTTCTAAGATAAACGAAGGTCTTAGAGGTTTAGAATGACGTGAGCGTGACAGGACTATCACTTTAAGTTAATTTCCGTTTGTTAAAATGACTGTAAGTAAAACCGAAAGAAATAAATTCAGCTAAATAGATTATTTAAAAAATAAATAAATAAAAACGACTAAGCATATAATGGAATTACTAAAACTTCAACACAAATTTAAATGAAATCTAAAAAAATATACAAAAATAAAAACTAATTAAATTGAGACTTGCATCACCGCTCAAAAATAATGACATTTATGATGTATTAGAATTTACAATAAAAATGTTTTATTTCAACTAAATACCCTTCGAATGTTTTAACTTTGAACCGTTTCCACAAAAATATTCAGCAGCAAAGCTTTTAGAATGATCTCTGAAGGATCACGTGACACTGAAGACTGGAGATATGAACATAAACCATCAAATAATTAGGTTAATACCTAGTTATTTTTAAATATAAATATTTTTTATAAATGCTACCTTTGTGAGTATTATAGAGATAAGAGCAAAAGAAAATCTAACTGACCCAGACTTTATGAACAACCAATAATCATTTCTGTTGAACTTCTCTCTTCTGAACAGAATTGATGCTAATGTCGAGGACACTCAACTGAACGTGGATCTCGCGCACACAGAGATACTCAAATACTTCCAGTCTGTGTCCAACAACCGCTGGCTGCTCATCAAGATGTTCCTAATCCTCATCATTTTTTTCATTGTCTTTGTGGTTTTCATGACCTGACGTCCAATCGTAAGATCGGGTGATTCTCAGTATTTGAGGAATGAAAGGGGCCGTTCTCTGAGTCTCTTTTTTTTCTTGTCTCTGCTCTTTCTGTGCTCACTGACTGCCAAGCTCTCATTTAGTGATCTTTTGTCTCAGAATGGATGGAATTGAATATTGGTAAGAGTCTTTGTAGTTTGTCCATGTCAATTTCAATGTGAAATGTTTCTGTACCTGTTGAACATGTTTTGTTTTTTTAAGTCACATAGTTTACAGGGATAGTCCTGAGTAAAGCCAGCAATTGTCTTATGGACAATGTACAACATCATTTTTCACATTCTGGGTTTCTTTTGATTGAAATCATTTTTTTTCTCTCTCTTTGTTGTCTATATCTTTTTTTAGAAGACTTTATACAGAATCTCTCATATTCTGCCTGCTGCAGTAGACCACCAAGCCATCTCAAATTATGATAATGCTTTACACTTTTATGATGACTGTGACTAGAGATTTTAATATGTGTTCATTTGGATTTGGACTTCGAATTTGGGTTCGTTACCACTTTCACAAATCTTGTAACACAGCAGATTCAGACCATCATTAATGTGCATATAAATATTACACCAAATAAAACCCAAAACGCAAAATAGATACACAAGAATGGATGTACGTGATGGGTAGGATTAGGGTTGTGGGGGTAGATGTGTTTCGTATGCACGCCAAAGTCCATTTTTCCAAATTTTCCAAGTCTTTCATTTATTTTGGGCGTATTATTTATACGCGGGTTCAGCAGGTGAGAAATACATATTTGAAGGCAGTGAACTTAAACATATTTTGTCTGTGAATAATGAAAGGTAAACACAATTCAAACTGTTTTTTTTTTTTTTTTTAATTGGGTGTTTTAATCATCCTTCACAAGCCTAAAATGTCTCTGTATGTGGTCTCAGGGGGTCCGTGTTTTCTGGAGAACACACCCATTTGTGCTGAATTGGACTGTGAGATTGGGGGAACGTCCCACGCCACCATTTGTGAAATGCATACTGTAAAATTTGAAGAACTGAAAAAAAGAAATGAATGCTTTGTTGTAATGTCTGTTGCTATGTCTTTTTACAGTAGCATACGTAGTAACTGATCACTTCAAATTCATGAGAAAAAATTAATCAACGTTACGTTTAAATAAAGGACAGACGTGGCATTTTAAAACTATGTTTAATTTTTGCATTTAATAAATATGCCACGTGATCGAAGGGAAGTGTAAAAAAGATCCATGCGGCTTAAATAAGAAAAAGAGCCATAAACTCTTAAAAATAAAGGTTGTTTATTAGCATCTGTGGTTCTGTCAAGAACCTTTAATCATCTGTCACAGAGGCAGTACCCTTTCAAAAGGTACTATGATGAACCATTAGGGGTAAATAAGGTACCAAGATGTATTTTTGTACCTGAGAGTGGATTGCACATAAATTACTTCATAGTGGAAAAAGTTTCTTTAGATTATTAAAATATTCCTCACATTAAGACAAATCTTCACTGAAAGTTCCCAAATGGTATTTTATGGCACCACTTTAAAATGCCCATGTTACCTTTATTTTTAAGAGATGCAATGACAGTTAAGCTTTATTCCATTATATCTGGAATACAAGCGATGCTTTAAAATAACCTGTGAGGTTCAAAAACAAGCTGGTTGCCCATATCATAAAGAGTTTCTACTCAAAACATAGCTTGTTCAGGTCAGCGCTCTTTCTTCCACTACGCTGATATCAGGCATGCTCCTGATCCTCCTGCTTCTGTGCATATTGTCTTCATCCTCGTCGGTCTCTTTGGCTTGGTCCTCTGCGTCATGGCTGACTGTTTCTCTGCTCCACAGCGGGTTGATCCGGATCCGTGAGCGCAGGTTGATGACAGACATGCTCTTACTGCGGTTGGCCCGAGCCTTCAGATCTCTCACCCTGGCTTCCTCATCCTCCACCTCGTCCAGGAAGTTACACAGAACGGAACGAAACAGGCGAGACACTTCAGTCACCTCTGGCTCTAACTCCGTCACAACTTTCCTCATCCTCAACAAAACGCAGAAGCGGATTATTGTTAAAGATACAGTTCAACTAACAGTTAAAATACTAAAGATTGTTATAATAATAGGATCTGGTTTTATACGCTCTATGATTACTTTCTGGCTATAAAACTGGAAATTAAGTATTGTGATGTCACAGATAGGAGGTGATATGCTTAAACACTTTTTAATTAAAAGTTAAATAGTAACCACAAAACTTCAATTTCAAAAAACTATTCACAAAAAAAACAGTAAATTCAGTGCTGGCTGGATTAGTTGCAACTTGTAGACCATTACTGATTCTGAAATAAATACATCACCAAAATTGTATCCAGTAAAAAGAAATCCGTAAAATTTACGGTAAAAAAACGGCAGCTGTGATTGTCAGTATTTACGGTATTTAAATTTACAGTTAAATACCGTAATTTCTAATAAGAAACCATAATTATTGATACATATGCCAGCCTATTAAAGTAGTGAAATCTATTTTGTACATTTGAAATACACTGATAACTACCAAGTGCAGATGGTGATGAGAAACTCACATGATGAACCAAAGTTCATCTTTTAAATAGTATAACATATAGAAGGTGCTCAGTGTCATTCACACAAGCACTAAACATCATAATAGTCAGAATTATTAAAATAGAATCGGCAATAAACATTCATTTAACAACATTACATGTAACATTCAACCCATATAAACATAACTGATACAAAAAAAACTTAAAGGAAACATTGTTATTTTAAAGAAAAAACATCAAATTCAAACAAAATTTTAAATGCAATGCAGGGAATTCTGGGAATGTCTGGGAATGGGAATGTTTCTCTGTAAATTTGACAGGAATTTACCATTATCTATTTAACAGGTTTTTACCGTAGCATTTGCACTGTTTTTTACTGTTAAATTCACGGCTATTTTTTACAGTGAATGTTAACACATTTTAGGTTATATAATCAGACTACTTTTTGATTATGTATGACCTAACACATTGATTTAAATAGAAAAACCTTGTACTATAGCCCACTGATGTAAAAATACCAAAAGAAAGAAATTATAAGATTGTTTTTAATAACACAAAGTGCTTAAAACATAATAAGGGTTTCCCAAAGTGGGGTTCAAGAGTTTAATGAAAAGTTAATAAATCATCAATCAAACACAATCAAAATAAAACACCATGAGTACCATCAACATGTTTTTCATTCCTTAAGGAAGTAAAAATATTACTTCAAATAAATATATTAGTTATATTGCTATATTTTCTTTTACGTTTAAAAGGAAACTTTAAAAGGTGAAGAAAAAAAGAGTTATTAATAATTTATTGCTATTGCGAATAATAGGCTATGTTATCACGTATTTTTAAACGTAGGCCTACTTAATTTTTGGAATCTGATTATGCAATCCAGATTATATGTAATCACTTACTACTTAGCACTCCATATCATAACTATAGCCTATTTAAAAAATAAATAAATAAATAAATAACACACACTTCTTAATTAGGAGTGGTAAAAGATCACGTGTGATGCACTATAGCCTGCATTAATCGACAGGCTAATGGATCATTCACAAACTGAATGCATGCTGCCGTCTGAGGTATTGTTCACTACAGACGTAGACCTACCTGAGGATGAGAGGACCGCACTGGCTGGGAGACACCTTTGCACACAGGTCCTGGAGCTCCAGCATCTCCCCAGCTGGGATCTCACGGGAGGACTTGTGTGGAGGAGCAGCCAGCCAGCTGTAATCCACAGAGGAGCTGCGCCTGCGGCTCTCCGCCGCCCTCTCCTGGCGAAGGCGCTCAGTGCGCTTCTGCAAAGAGCCCAGCTCCAGCATCAGCATGTCGGTCACCAGTTCCTCCGGCGAGCGCTGGCCAGGAACCAGGGGTTCCCTGGAGAACACCGATGACCAGAGGAACATCTGAAATGGTAAAGAGCTTGTAAACGAACAATAAACCAAATAATAACACAACGACTGTTTGTGCGGGAAAGCCTGCTGGTGACAGAAAACGGCCTAACCTACTATACTCCCAAAATATGTCATCATGAATAATAAATCACGCAGAAAGACTCTTACCTTCTTCTAGTTGAACAGAGGGTTTGTTATATACTCACTGGACCTTTTTTACACAGTAGCGCACATGTGTTTACCACATGGCAGTTCCTCTCAGCTTCAGATAAAGGGCTAATGATAATCCCTTATGATTCTAATATACCGTAAAGCTATATTTCAGCGATGCATCACTGGCAAAGCAAAAAACTACAATGTCTAAGTAAACTATCCTTCCATGCATAAACCAATTCAAACACAAACTGCGTTGGTGGATGTCTAGCTTAGTCATTCCGATGAAATACTCTGTATTAATAGGATTATTCCTTTTAAGGGTTGCACAACACAGAATTAGATCCCAATCCTGTCTTAATAAACACTGCTAAGGCCCTCTGCTGTTCTTTTTGTAGGCGAACAAAATGATATGAAATCAGATTAGTAACAGAGAAATACAAAAGCTTAGCAGTTCTCACGTTTCAGACATGTCTCATTTCCCTCTTGCGGAAGAAGCTGAAGAGTAGAGTATGACATAATACTAATATTTGTCAGAACTTGACTTTCAAACAGAAGAAGCTGGAGATCAAAGTAAAATTTGATTTAATTTCTCGTCTTGTTATGATCCTAATACCACTGAACTTCTCACTTTTATTCTTTGGCCTCCTGTTTCCTCACTCTTGTTAAAAGCCCTGGGAAATTGCTAGGATTAGATTAATGTGTAATGTAAGAGTTCTTAAGTACTGGTGTTCAGGGAAGAGCTGCCACTCCGTATGTGTCTCTCAGTCTATTGGAATGAGGAAAAAGCCCACTCAGCTCCATTTTTTCAATGATTTCGAACTTCCTGACATATCTGGACGAGTCCAGGAATGTGTTTTTAATGGATTAGAAATGGGAGATCATCTAAATTATTCATGGTTTAAAAAAAAGTTAGCTTTTTGTACATTTGTTTATTTAAAATGTGCATACAGCAGTGGTTTTGTTTGCCCGACTGCTCAAAAATCAGTTTAAAAACCGCAATGAAAATGCATTTTTATTATTGAAAAGCTTTTCTTAATGGGACACAGAATTCAGTCCATATTCTCGAACTCACTTCCATCTCAGCAAATTTAGTTCCTGCTAAAATACCCTTCCATTAGATTTCAATCAATTTTGACGTTTTAAACCAGTGATTCCTCTCTCATCCGTTCTTCAAACCCTCTGTTAGACATTATCACATTGCTTTCTACAGTTACAGTCGCGAGTACGTCTCTGTCATATTTTATCTTTAAATGTTTCAGTGTGGACTTTAATGTGAAAAATGATATGAAACCACATTATTGAGGAAAAATGAAACTGATACTGGTCACTTTAACCCAAAGAAAAAAGAAGTAGCATTTTTAAAGCATGGATTTTCCTATATGACAGGAAGGAAATTTCTCAAGAAATGAGTGACAGATGTCATTCAGGAGGAAAATTATTTCTCTAAACAAATATTAAATACATAGATATGAAGATTATTTGCATGACAAAAGATGGAATAAGAAATGTACTGAAAATTACAAATTCTTGATTTGGATTAATGTACGAATTATTATTATTTGTTTTTAAACTGCTATATAGTGTCACAAGGATTTCTGTTTTATTTATATAATAATAATAACAATAATAATAACAAGTGGTGATAATATTAGGCCATTATTAATATTAACAACAACAAAAACATTATTATTACCATTATTATTATTATTATTATTATTATTATTATTATTATTATTATTATTATTATTATTATTATTATATTACACTAATAAATAAATAAATATCACTACATAAGTTCACAGGGATGTTAGAGTCTATTTCAGTTTTATAATAACAACAACAACAGGGGAATAAGAATATTATTAGGCTATTAATATTTACAATAATAATTATTAGCATTATTACAATTCATCAATCCACTTATCCTACAGAGTAAAAATAATAATAATAAGGGGTGATAATATTATTATTGATTTTTAAGATAATAATAACAATGTTATTGTTATGCACTCAAATAATTCCTCAAAAATTTCCTACATAGGGTCACAGGAACGGTGGAGTCTACTGCAGTACTATAATAATAATAATAATAATAATAATAATAATAATAATAATCATGATTCATTATCCAATGAGATTCTTTTGTATAACTCAGTACTTATAAATTGTCACTAAAACTATATTTATTTTATTCGTGTCTGTTTCTTGTAACTTTAAATTTAAAGTGCCCTTTACATATTAGAAATGAGGAATTATCAAAAACAAACAGGCATTCACAAATATACTAAATAATACAGAAATATTTATTTATTCATTTAATCATATAATATAAATATAATAATATATTTACAATCCTACCAAAAAACCTTTTCTACATAACCTTATCTCCATCAGACTTCTAACAAACAAACACGTCCTGATCAGTTTTTATATTTATCCCCAGAATGTTGTCGCCATAAATCTCCCATATGCATCTGCTCAGGAAGCGGCTCTGATTTACCCCAGCTTGCTTTGAGCAATAAAAGCCCACCACTGCCTGTGGAGCCCGGCCAAGAATTTGAGGAGGTGATCCAGAACCTCTCACACAAATTACTCTGAGGGATCAAAGTGGGCATAAAAGTCTATTTACAGAGTGCAGAATGAATCAAAGTCCCGGTGTAGATGTGTCAGATGAAATATGAGGTCTATATCTACGTACGTGGTTTAAGAAACAGAAGTGAGATGTGACAGAGCTCTGTAAGACCTGGAAGTCAAGGTCTAGTCAGTGCTATTCATGTGTGTGTGTGGCAAAAATCATTCTCTGCTGAGACAGAGAGCCCTATATGGTCTTTTGTATCAGAGTCCAAGTCTTGTTAAAATGAGTAAAAGGAAAGTGTATTTGATCTTCAGCTCAGATGGCACCTAGCCCAGTGTAAACAGCAGAGGTACATCAGTTAATTGCAAACTTCATGCTGACAAAGAGATGACTACACTGCTTAATCCTGGGATGCAAGAATGATTGAATCACAGAGGAGTAACAGTAACGCATGTTAAAATTTGTATTTGTATTTATTTATTTAATTAGGGACAACACACTTTAAACACACATCCAAACTGCATCCGTAGTCCCTTTGGCAGATTGATGTTAAGGTCAGGGAAAAAATATACACAAATATTGCATATTGAAAACAGAATTACAGACTACCATATCATATCCTTAAATCACTATTCTGATGGATCAATAACCATATTCAGCTTTTTCGAGAAACCAGTGTCCTGTTTTAATTCTTTCAGCTTTACTGGGAGTCTGTTCCACAGAGAATTCAACAGTTAACTGATCAAAGGTAGAATCTAGTATAGATTAGTATAGTAAAGTATAGAATCATTCTTAATCTTTTATTTATATATATTATTTTTTTCCCAAAATGACTTGTTAATGCTGTTTCTCGTTAAGAAATGCTCCAGCATGCATGGACTTTCCATTCATTTTCCAACAATGCTAAATTTCATTAATAATATAAAATGTATGTGTGTGTGTGTGTGTGTGTGTGTGTTAAATGGCTAAAGGAGCTGCTTGTTGATTGTCTGTTCAAGACATCAAAAATTTGTATGTATATATAAAACAAGTTCAGGTGCAGGTTTTTTATAGATAACTAAAACAAACTAAAAAAAAAAACAACTATTTAATTTAAAAAAAAAAATAAGTAAACGGATAAAAACACACACAAAATTGTGGCTGGTTCGCAGCCATCAACCTGAAGGACGCGTACTTTCACGTTTCGATTTTGCCTCGCCACAGACCCCCTACTGCGGTTTGCGTTCGAGGGTTGTGCGTATCAGTACAAGCTTCTCTCATTTGACCTGTCCCTGTCTCCCCGAGTCTTTACAAAGCTTGCGAAGGGCTCCCTTATGGCAGATGGGCATCCGCATCCTCAACTACTTCGACGACTGGCTAATAGTTGCTCACTCGCGAGAATTGTTGTGCAAACACAGGGAACTGGTGCTACGGCACCACAGCCACTTGGGCCTTCAGGTCAACCGAGAGAAGAGCCAACTCTGTCCAGTGCAGAGGATCTCTTATCTCGGTGTGGAGCTGCACTTGTTCAACGTGACTGCCCGCCTCACTGGGAAGCGCACAGACCATGCTGACATGTCTGAGGTCATTCAGGCACAAAACAGCGGTCCCTCTCAAAACTGTCCAGAGGCTCCTGGGGCATATGGCAGCTGCAGCCGCAGTAACACCGCTGGGGCTGCTTCATTTGAGACCGTTTCAACAATGGTTACACAATCGAGTCCCGATATGGGCAAGGCACCATGGCACTCCTGTGGAGTCAGACGCGGCTGAAATCACTGCACACCGTTCATATTCCATGGACAACTCAACCGTGCAGCCGACCAGGTCTCACAGCAGTCCACCCACCCTGGAGAATGGCGACTCCACCCCCAGGTTGTCCAGCTGATCTGGAGCAACTTCGGCGAGGCAGAGATAGACCGCTTTGCCTCCCCCGAGTCCTCCCATTGCCAGCTGTATTACTCCCTCGACGAGGTGCCCCTCGGCAGGAATGCACTGGCCCACAGCTGGCCTTCGTGGCCCAAGTACGCCTTTCCCCCAGTAAGCCTCCTTGCACAAACCCTGTGCAAGATCAGGGAGGACGAGGAGCAGGTCCTGCAGGTCCTGCTGGTAGCGCCATACTGGCCCTGGTTTGCTGATCTAATGCTCCCTGCGGCAGCCCCTCCCTTGAAAATCCCCTTGAGGAGAGACCTTCACTCTCAGGGGATAGGCACGATTTGGCACCCTCGACCCGACCTTTGGAACCTGCACGTTTGGCTCCTGGACAGGGTGCGACAGACCTCTCCGGCTTGCCAGCAGCCATTATTTACACCCTCTCTTAGTCTAGAGCCCCCTCGACTAGGCAGGCCTATGCTCTGAAATGGGGTCTGTTCGTTGACTGGTGCTCCTCTCGCAATGAAGACCCACAGAGATGTCCGACTGCAGTTGTGGTTTCCTTCCTGCAGGAAAAGTTGGAGTGCAGACTGTCCCCTTCAATTCTTGAAGTGTATGTTGCTGCCATAGCAGCATACCATAATGCAGTGGAAGGTGAATCCCTAGTTAAGCACCAACTCATCGTGAGGTTCCTCAGAGGTGCGCGTCGGGTTAATCCCCCGAGACCGACCTCGGTACCCTCTTAAGACCTTGCCGTTGCCCTAACCGCTCCTTTCGAGCCCCTAGCATCAGTTAAAATACCTGTCGCTGAAGACAGCATTCCTGATTGCTTTGGCCTCCATCAAGAGTGCCTAGAGTTCGGCCCGGCTTATTCTCACGACATCCTAAGACACTGGCCTGGCTACGTGCCCAATGTTCAGGTGCAGACTCTCCTGCCGACACGCTTGCCTATCGGCACCGAGGTCTCTGCGTAACGCGGCCACAGGGTTGTAGCCCTTACCACGGGTTTGTTCCCATATGTAACATCATAGTGACTCGAGTAAAGGGGAACGTCTAAGGTTAAGTAGGTAACCTATGTTCCCTGAAGGAGGGTATGGAGATGTTACATCCCCTTGCCACAACCCAGCGAAAACCTGCAAGTGCATTCCAGCTGTGCCCTCTTATACTCACGCTGTAATAAGGTGCACCTGGCTGTTATTATTGCACGCCAATATTCACTGGCCCTTTCTCAAAGACTCAAAGACGATTGGTCTCTAATGGGAGTTCCCATAAGTAACTTCTCCGTTCCCTCCTTCAGGGAAGGTAGGTTACCTACGTAACCTTAGACGATTTTTTGTGTTTTGTTTATATTATTATTATTATTATTGAAATAAGGCCATGTCCAAAGATTCTGTCATAATTATGACAGTGGATTTGTACATCCAATGCTTAATAAATTAAATAAATAAATAATTGAATTAATTAATAAATGAATAAAAATACTTTACATAACAACAAAGTATATTATATTAATGTACCATGAGATATTACATCATTTAAGTTGCTACGAGCATCTTTCCACTACAATAAAAAATAGTGTAGGTAGAGGAACTTGGTGCACCGTCAGTTTCAACAGCTGCTTTCATGCCTTTTATGCCTTCATGAAAACATAAATAGGACTTTTATATAGAGATATGAGTAAAGAGCAAAGGTAACCATGCCTGGTGTTTTGGATGCAACATCACACCCTGAATAATTTAAGAGGCTTTTAAATACCTTTCAGCGTTAGTCGTCATAAGCATCAAACGTTCAATACAACCGCCGTTTTCATCTGCATTTGACCAAATATTCTTTCACCTGTATCAAACACACACACACACACACACACAAAAAATCTATAAAATAGCTCAGGTGAACATGCAAACTATCACTCAGTGGCCTGAGTGAAAACGTCTGTGTCAACAAATAGACAGTTAACCTGCATATGCAGCCATTTAATTACGTCTCTGCCTGTTGAGTGCGTTCCAAATGAGTGCTAATGTTACACTTCACTCATTACGCTATTTCAGTGCCCACAGGGGGATAATCTTTCCCATACTTGTTAACACAGTCTCTGGCTGCTGATGTGACCCTGTAAGTCAAGCTTTTTGGTGTGAAGAGGGTGTTTTGGGCCGGAGCCAGGAACGGGAATGCAGAGATCTCTAGCGCTAGCAACGGTGTTGCTTTCTTTCTGCAGCAGACACATTAGTAGTCTTGAGAAAACATTATCATGAATAATACAAGCTTACAGATGGACTTCCTATCTGGTTATATAGTGGCCTTGTTGGTGATGGCTGTAGTATATTAATGTTACACCACAGTAGTTTTTTCCCCTCTTCGAGGTTGTGTTTATATCTGAGAGACAAAACGTTCATTGTTTTTTACAAGAATGATGATCTCGACATGCAATAAACTTTTGGTCATGTGTGACTGTCATGAGAAGTGTAACCACATCCCTGGCCAGTCTGTGTTTGAGCATGTGGCTGCTGGAATACAGCTTAGAGAGCCATGCAACGTCTGCAATGTTACAGCTGCACTTCCCAATAAGTTCTGCACATTTGCGCGAATCACGTGTCGCTCTGATACTGACACAAGCATATGGCAAGCAGGGAGATGGGAGGAGAGAAAATGCAAGGGAAGGTAGCTGAAAAGCTGCATTTGTATAGTTCAGCTTGGAGAAAGAGAGAGAGAGAGAGAAAAAGAGGGAGAAAATGTGAGAGACCGTAAAAGGGAGATAATGAAATATTCTGAGCAATATAATGTCTGGAGTGACCAGAGAAGCCTGCTGTGACTCACCAGCAGATTATTTCTGTATGATGAATAAAATATTTCATAAAGTTGAATAAATTAAAATAGATTTTAGAATTGTATAAATTCAAATTATAGTGGTAGAACATAATTCTAAATAAATATTAAAAACAAATAAATATTAATCATTTAATCCAATATTTATACATATATATGTAAATTAAGGTGTATAATTTGTGTAAAATAAACAATACACACACACACTTTCATTAATTTATATAATTATTATAGTATTTTAATATTAGTATTTATTTGTTTTTTAATATTTATTTGTAGTTATTTTCTACTACTATAATTTAAATTGATAAAATTTTCAAATCTTTTTTAATGTGTGTGTGTGTGTGTATACACTCAAAAGTGGAAAAACACACTACAGGCTGATCCAACTTTGATGTAATGTCCTTAAAACAAGTCAAAATGAGGCTCAGTAGTGTGTG
>JAUCMT010000051.1:7401786-7411916 GCA_032357475.1 Enteromius thamalakanensis
TTTCTAGGCGCAAATGTATTTCTATTTTAATTCAAAGTAAATGGAGTCGAGGAGTCGATTCCACCGACTCCAAAATTCCACCGACTCCAAAAAACGGAACCGAACACCCCTACGTTTTAGTGTTTTTCTTTCATGGCTCTTATAGATGCTGTATAAATGCTGTCACAAAGTTTCATTTCAAGCATCTCTTGACATTTTTTTTTTCAATTGTCTTCATCTTTTCCATTCAGAAGTGGAAGGTGAGCCCAACCATCGTGCGAGTCATAACAGCTGTGCTGTCCCTCTTCCTGGGCTGTGTTCTCTTCATCTTTGTGCCAATTTTAGTCTTCCAGGAAATTGAAAATTGGTCTCTGCTAGAATCCGCCTACTTTGTGGTCATCACCCTCACAACAGTGGGCTTTGGAGACTATGTTGCAGGTGAAATTTTCCAATGTTTGATAATTTGCAACAGTTAGATAAATAGTTTGCATTTCATTTCTACATCAAATCGACTGAAACAGATTTAAAGCTGTAAGCATCTGTCTAGTCTCTTATATTCTTGCTCACAAAGATGTGAACCATCAGTGAAGATATTATTTAACCTTGGCTCGTTTTCCATGAAACGTAACATTAACAAACAATCCACTGCAGTCATCTTATATGTGTTTAATGGGTTGATTGTTAAACCAGTGGTTTCGAATACAACATTACTTGCATTTTCAAACAGAATATTTTGGTTTGGTCTTTAAATGGCAGAATTGAAACTACAAAGTGATTTGCAATGCTAAACACATTACCAAGAGACACACTTAGTTCACCCAAGAATCCACTGACCCTCATGTTGTTCCAAGCGTGTATTACTTTTGAACACAAAACATGAATTCTAAAGAACATTTCTGCTGCTGTACATATTATGAAAGTAAATGGATCCAAAACATTTGACAAAGGGAAAGTTCACTCAGAAATTAAACTTCTTTCATTAATTACTCTCATGTTGTTCATAAGACCTTTGTTCATCTTCAGAACACAAGTTAAGAAATTTTGAATGCATAAAAACCGAGAGCTATCTGACCCACAGTAGACCGTAAATAGACAGTAAGTCAGTTGCATTGCTGTTTACTCAGGGTCAGAAGGCTCTTGAAATTAAACAAAAATATCTTAATTTGTGTTTGAAGATGAACAAAGGTTTTACAGGTTTAAAACAACATGAGGGTAAGTTACTGACAACATTTTTGAGTCAACTACCCCTTAAACCCATCCATGTTCACTGGTATATTCCAAACTATCTGTATTCAGTTAATTGTTTTGTATGATGTTTGATAGATCAAGATAACCTTCTACCGACTCACAAATCTAATCCAAACCTTGATCGACACACACATACAGACTTATTGGTTCAAACTTTTAGAATTTGTCTTATGATTTTTCTCTTCCTATTCATAAATGCTTTCATTTCATTGCAGAGCAAATTAAGGCTTAAACTGAATTAATTTAATGCTACATTTATGTCCTTCTTGGAGCTCAAAACGTTGACTTTCATTATATGGACAAAAACAAAAGTCACATTGAATATCTTGACAAGTCAAACAATTTTGGAACCACATGAGGGTAAATGATGATAGAGCTTTCATTTTTTGGGTGAACTGTAACTTTAACTTGAATAAATTCCTCTTTGTGTGTTTTGTGCATTTGTTGTTGTCCACCAGGTGATAGTGATGCGGGTCAAAATCACTGGTACAAGCCTCTAGTGTGGTTCTGGGTTTTATTTGGGTTGGCCTACTTTGTGTCCATTCTTTCCATGATTGGCAACTGGATTCTGGTTCTTACCAAAAAAACCAGAGCTGAGGTAAGCCAATGATTAAATCATGATGTCTAATTAATTTTTTATAATCATACATAGTTTATGAATGAGGTCAGTGCCTGGTCAGACTCCCTGGTCAAACTCAACACTGCAACTCAAATGGGATTTTTTTTTAACGTCTCTCTCAATTCCCGCCCCTTCTATCTTCATGATAACTTTCCTTCCATTTTTCATCATACCCGTAACTCATCGCCACAACTCCTATTAACCTAAAATCTGTATCAAATTTCAATCATTCTGTTCATGGTGACATACAAATCTCTCCATAACTCTCAAGCCTTTCCATTTCTCCTGCCCTACTTTCTGCTCTCAGATGGAGGGGTTGAGAGCGCATGCCTCCGACTTTACTCAGAACATCCAGAACATGTCTGTGGATTTCCGCATGGCCGGGAAATTTGACGATCCTTTCAAGCGCACCCGGCGAAAGAGGCGTCACAGGCGGCACAGACACAATGGCAGTCAGGGTAAAACCGGAGAGGATGGAAAAGAGGAGAATGAATCAGAATCCGGCTCCTACTCGGGTTCATCAGATGAGTCTGAAAGCAGCTCTGAGTCCGAATCAGAGGTGACCCAGACAGAACGCGTCCCGGAGGGAGTGGGTAGTGAAAAAGGCAAAGATTTAGAGAAAGAGGAAAAACTCCACACCATGCCCAAAGACGCCATCCTCTCTCAGCCCTTGGATTACTTTGGGGAAAATCTTGCATACATCGACGAATCCTCAGATGCAGTGAGTGGGAAGATTCACCTGGACCCCCTGCTAGATGTACAAGATTCGAACCCAGCTTCTACAGACAGGCCCAAAAGGAGACGTCAAAGGAGACACTTGAGAAGGGATCAGCAGAAACCCAAGAGCCCCAAAACCAGTCCAAACGAACCAGAGAATAAAGCGCCGAATGGAAACATTAGGCAGAAAGATCCAACTACGCCAAAGCTGTGAGTGTTAAGCGGTTCATTGTAGCTCAGAAAAGCATCTTTGGAATATAGTTTTGCAATATTGCTAGCTTAAGATATGCTGTGCTCCAGCGGGAAGGCACCAGGCGTTATTCTCAGATTTTACTGGGACGAAATAAGAAACTATCCATGTGCCTAAAATGAGAGGGGGTGGCAGGAGAAGAATCAAGGTGTGGTCGAATCTTGGATCCCTTAGCATGAGTGAGAACTTTTATTGGGTAATCAGATAGTGACTTGATGTGCAGGAAGGCCTCGGTGGTCAGACACTTAGTGCCATCTACTGGACGTTCACTGCACATGACTGGCTCACTTGTTTATGGATGCACTGACCATCAATGAATGTTTTATACTGTGTGCCTTTCGCTTCTTTCCTAACATTAAAATAATAAAGGAATGACACCTCGATACTAATGTTACTAATCCAACTCAACTGACACTTACTGCTTGAGTTCATAAAACTGTAATCTTTTACTGCTAAATACTGTTGTGATGAAAGCCTGTTTCTGTTTCAAGTAAATAAAAAAAAGGTAGGGACTGGTAATTGCATCGTTCTCATAACTACCATTATATACCATTTTCATTTTAGTAATTGGGAAACACTTTACAATAAGGTGTCCTTTGTTAACATTGCTTAAATGAATGAATTAACATGAATGGACTATGAACAATGCATCTATTACACTCTTTAATAATCTTTCTTAATGTTAATAAAAATACAGTTCATTGTTTGTTCATGTTAGCTCACAACCCATGAACAAATGTTAACAATCACAACTTATGATTTTAATAATGCATTAGTAAATGCTGAAATTAACATTAACTAAGAATAATAAATGCTGTAGAAGTATTGCTCTTTCTTAGTTCAAGTTTACTTATGTTGTTAACTAATGTTAACTAATTAAGCTTATTGTAAAGTGTTACCCGTTATTGTTACTTATGATTTGTCATTCTCGCAAATGTATATATAGGACACTTCACCTCACAATATGAACATTTCTCATAATTGTTTCTTTTACTCCTCTACAGCTGCCAGTTTTTGTTGTAATTGTGACATTATTTCCCTTAGTTACGACTTCCTATCTCACAACTGTTATATATCCCATTGCTACTTTGTCTTCTTGCAAACCCAATTTTTTTAGAGATGCTCATTTATGTCTCAAAACGTGTAGCTTTATATCTTACAATTGACACTTGATGTCTGACAATGTAACTATCTTTTATAATTGACCATTTTTTAAATAACTTTGAACCTTAAAACTCAAAATTCCAACTATATCTTTATTTCTCATGATTGCGACTGTTATTTCTTTGTTCACAATTGTGTAAAAGTACAAATACAAATGGCACTATATATCTCAAAATTGTTAATTTTAACCTCACAGTTACTTTTGTTATTGCAACTATACAATCTCATAAACATCTTGCAACTTAACATCTTACAACTGTAATTTTTTTCTTCTTCTGTCATCTATTTCCTATAATAGCTATATGTCGCACAATTGCAAGTATAGTTTATTTCTCATAAAATTTCATAATTGCGACTTTTTATTCTAAATTAGCACTAAATTAGCACTTTTTATCTCACGATGCGACTAATATTCATAACTCCGCATTTATTTCTTATAATTGCAACATTTAATATTAAACAATTGTCTGTTTATTTTGCCATGTATCACATAACTGAGTTTTCAATCATGTCTTTTTTAATTGTTAATTTTAACACAATTTGTAAATGCGTTAACTTTACATGATCAAGTCTTTTTTCATAAACGCAACTTTATTTTTTTGAATTTTTTTACTTTGATTCAGAAACAGACATTCATGTTGTGTAGATACATCTCTAACAGGAAATCTGCGTTCATAGACGGCTCATGAGTGTGGTGTGTGTATTTTCCCTTAACTCATTAAGTAACTCGAGAAGTTCAACGCTGCTAGGAACTAACACAAAACCACATCAGGACTGACCCGTAACAAGGTTTATTGCAATTCAGCACTGAAGTCAGTCCATTACATTTATGTGGTCAAGTTACAGACAAAGGAGGAAGGAAAAGATGTACTTTGGTTACACAGTACCATAATCCATTTATTTTGTGACAGTCTTTACTTCACTGGTGTTTGATCTTCAGTGTTCACTTTAAAGAGCTGTAGTTTAAAATAAAGAATAATTTTACTTTCAATCTGAATTCTAGTATTTTTGTAAAGTCATTACTGTCCACAACAGGTTTTGAAATGAATAAGACTATATGCGTGTAATGTGCTTACCACACTCATAGAGCTTGTTGATCCTCTGAATGTCAATGTTAGACATTTCCGTTCTCTGTCCAATCTGCACTGAAGGGTTAGGAATTGGAGTGATTGTTTCCTTACCGAACTGTATGCCATACGCAGTCCTGGAGATGAAGAATGCAAGTGAATTGCCTTGAAGATGTACTTTATATATCTGTACTGAAGCATGATTTCAAAAGTAATATGGGTGAAGTTTTACCTTCCGTAATGCATGATGGAGTTGTAGTCATAAGGGGTATTCAGATTATTTGTGTCCTTCTTCTGAAAGTTGTATGCAGATTCTGTGCAAGGGCAAACGAGTGTTCATTGGTACTGAGGTTTTCATTATGATAAAATAAAAAGACTGTTTTTTAAAACACCTCTTGTATTTGAGATTTTTTCACACGCACACACACACACACACATCCTCTAACCTTGTGGAATATTCTCCCAGTTGATCCGGACGTACTGGTCCCTGTCGCTCCTGGTGTGTTCATGGTGAAACCCCAGACAATGGATGAGCTCATGCTCAATAATCCCGTGAGAAACACAGCCGTCCACAGACAGAGACAACTGCTGCTTACCTCCAGATCTCCCTACAGTAGACGAGCAGCTGTGGGGAGAGATGAAATTCACAAAAATTTCTTACATCAAACATTTAATAAAATCAGCAATGTTTTGATATACTATTATATTAATTTGAAATAACAGTTTCCTATAATATGGTTTTGTAAAATGTAATTTATTTCTGTGATGGTAAATCAATTTATTATTATTTTTAATTATTATTAATGTTGAAAACAATAGTGCTGTTCATTACATTTGTGAAATCGGTGATACATTTTTCAGAATTCTCTGATGAACAGTAAAATCTGTATAACATTCTAAAGGTCTTCACTGTCACTTTTAATCCATTTAATGCATCCTTGCTGAATGAAAATAGTATTCAATTCATAACAACAATGACAAAAATCTCAATGACTTTTTTAGTCTTATTTAGATATATCCAAGTATAAATATATATTCATTATTCAGGTGTGGTCAAGCTTACCCTACTACGTTCTCAATGCTAATGTAGTCCACTTGATTTTTTCGCGGCACAAAACGGATGCAAGTTTTTGCGGCAATGCTCTTCATTGCATTTTCAATCACTGCCTTCTCATCATCATCTATCAAAAACACACACACAAAATGATGTATGTTATTGTGTTTTAATGTACACTGCCCTCCAAACGTTTGGAAACTCCTTAGAAAAGTGGGGTTTTGGACAATATTGGCATGAATCCTTTTGTGATCATACAGATTTATGTAAATAACATAAATTCAAGAGGATCGCTGGACGAACTAATCATGCACAGCTGGCAGCTCATTATCAAAATCATCCGCTTGTTAATTCGCTCCAATCAAATCCTTTTACCCTCACTATAAATATCCCCGTTTTCCTTTCTCCCGTATCTCGCTTTTGTGCACCCCACCCCCAACCCCTTCTCCGCCTTTTTCACGTTTACGCTCTTCCTACGAGGGGGGGTGGGGCAGACGGGGATCGAGCTGAACGCCGAACCCTTGTCCACGCTAGGGCTCTAACCTTTAGGGTTCGGAGTTCGCTGTTCTCCCGGCTCGCCCCCTGGACAGCACGCCAAATTCGCTTTTAATTCATAGAGGAAAGCGTGAACTCTTGAAACAGTTTAAATATAGAAAATACTTACATTTTCGATTCATCGAAATATCCACCATTAGCAGCTATTATAGCTTTGCATAATCTGGGCAAACAAGCTGTCAGTTTATTCTAAGTTTGACTTCACTGTAAAAAAATGCTGTAGAAATTACAGTAATACTGGCAGCTGTTCGCCAGTAACTTACTGTAGATTTAAATTTATGTTATTTACTCGCAACAGTTTGTTCAAAGTTAACTGAACATTAAACATTAACAAGTCTTTGTCTTTACAGAATAAAACTAAAATAACAGCCTCATGCATTCTGGGAACCAAAATCTGAAGGAAAAAAACTGAAAAAGGTTGATGAAGGTTTCTGGTTCCCAGAATGCTTTGAAGTAGGTTGTTGCTTTATAGTTTTATTCAGTAAAAACAAAGACTTGTTATAGTTTAATGTTCATTTAACTTTAAACAAACTGTTGACAGTAAATAACATACAGTGTTGATATTGGTGGTGTCAAAATTAGTGCGTTAAGGCATGCGATTAATTCTTCCAGATTAATGCGTTAAAAATATTGAACGACATTAACGGAGGGGCATGGCTAGGATTGGTCACCCCACTCACACCTGCTGCTTCTGTCACTTTTTCTCTTGACACGAAGTGCATTTATTCTGTTGCAGAATGTCTTTACTACCACATCAGATGGGAGACATTTCAGACGTGGAGATGATTAAAGCTTCCTTAAAACTGTGCAAGCATGTACTGCAATATATTTAAGAACAGGTGTTTGAAATGTTCTTGAGCAGCCCAGCGCTGTCTCACTCATCTAACACGCCTGACCTGAAGTGGGTCAGAAAAGGTAAAAAAGAGTTGAGAGTAAATAGGAAGCGAGTCAGAACTGCGCCACATTCAGCAGTGGCAGCTCTTAAAGAAATAACAGCCAAAATAAGCTATAATAACCAGCTGCTGTGAAGGCTATTAATCAAAGGAAAAAGAAAAAGTGGATTTATGGATAAATCTATATTTAATTTAGTTTAATTTAACTTCAATATTCACACTGGTTAGATGCATCTTACAGACACCACGGTCCACTTCCTCCCAAAGTAGCTCAACATGCACTTATTATGTATTTTAAAAAAAAAATATTATTGCTGGTCTTCAATAATAATGTCAAGTTACTTTAATGTACATTTTTTGAAACAAAAAATGATAAGGATTTTTGCTGGTATCACCCACAACCACACTTTACCAGGGGTGTTTCCAAACTTTTGGAGGGCAATGCACATATACATAAAAGTTATTTTATAATCACTCACAGTAGTCAGACGCAATGGTGTATGGCACTTCAACCTGTCCAGATGAAGATTTTGGCCATTTGCAGTAGTCATTTAAGCATTTCATAGCATTTCTTGTTCTTGGTAAGGCCATGTCCCCCTCCATAAGCATGTCACTGATCTCTGAATCATCAAAACAAAATCATTTCACTTATTTAATCGCTTATAGAAACGTTAAAATGACTGTTTAATGGTTCCAGCAAGCAAACATTATAATTCATTTATTTAAATAGACCTGCATATTTTACACATTTTAACAACACGTACAACTAAAATATTTATTTAAAAAAATATTAAACTTATAGTTAACCACTGTATTAGATATATTAATATTTATAAATGTATTATTATATATATATAAAATACGTAAAATGTCCAACATTGTCATAGTCAAGTGGTAAAGTAATAAATAACTATTACCTTTGTTTGCCTCCAGAATTCTTGAGAAAATATCCACATCATCATGCTTCTCAGACAGGATATCTGAACAAGAGAATGGAAATTTGTGTATTTTATTTGTCCGGTTCCTAATCCCGGTACTCGGGTCCCAAAGTATAACATAACTTATTGTCAGGTCATTCAAGAACAATTTGTTCACCGTGTCCATCACATTATTGAACGAAAGACTCTGAAGATAAAGTAATTATTTATTCTTCTCGTGAAATTATCTTTGGCTGCATTATAGTGGTTTTGTTATTCAGAATATGATCAACACTGTGTAAGTGGACAAATTTGGGAACACCACTCAAATTAATTAAATGACATGAATACAGAGAGCTTCCCATTACTGGCATATGTGGCACTTATTTAACACACCTGATTCTGATCATCACCAGAGAGCTGCATGAACCTCTCTTATCTGAGTTAAGCACCACTGGTCTACCTGAACTGAAGAAACACATCAGGGCTGAACAGAACTCACCTTCATCAGTGGGCAGCACCTGTGGAAAGAGCAGATGTACAGAGTGAGTCAGTGAGTGCGAATGAGTGAAAGATGCTCAGCTGAAGTTCTTACTGTAGCAGGAAGAGCTTGAGAAAGATTTAGCAGCACAGCCAAGATGGAGAAGAGCAATACACTGTCCATTTTGTCTAGCAGCTAATTCTACCCGAGTGTGTAACTGTGAGAGCTGAGCAGGAGCGTTACTAATATAGAAAACTTCTGGGAGTGTCCAGCATTAGAATTAAGGTCAAAATCAACACAGACCACTTTAAAAGATTTGAAAAGCCTCCGGCATAAGATTACGTCGGCCTCACCCACTATAAATAAATACTTTAAGAATTTTTGTTGTTTTAGAATTAGACTAAAACAGCAACATTAGACATAACAAAATGGCCATGCCGCTCAAACGGCCTAATTATTAAAAGATATGGAGATTTTTTTAAAGAAATTAATACTTTTATCCAGCAAGCATGCATTCAATTTATCAAAAGTAACACTAAATTGTCTAATTATCAAAGAATTCAGAGATAAATTATTCTGATTTTCACAAAAATATTAAGAAGCTCAACTGTTTCCCACATTGATGATAAAACAAAATGTTTCCTGAGCATCAAATCAGCATAAAGAATAATTTGACACTGAATAGTAATAGCTGCTGAAAAGCTTTATCAATACATGTATTAAATAATTTTTACTGTTAGTAATATACACTGTTGTAATAATTTTACCGTTAATATTATTTTTGATCAAACGAAGACAGCACCCTTTGATTTTGTTCAAAAGCATGAAAAATCTAATAATTTAAATGAAGATAAAATCAGTAGCTTAATAATATAACGTTTATCAGGAGTCAGTTACTGCTCACCAGAGTCACTGATAATTACAACCTAATAAATATATATATTAATCCTTTACTTTGCTCACATTTACATATAAATACTAGTGTGCTGTTTAATGTGTGTTGCACAATAATGTTTTATTTTCCAAACATATACATACACACATATATACATACATTTACATATACACCTATATATATATATATACAGTATCTCACAAAAGTGAGTACACCCCTTACATTTTTGTGAATATTTTATTATATCTTTTCAAGGGACAACGCTAAAGATATGAAACTCTGATAGAATGT
>JAUCMT010000051.1:7412016-7437746 GCA_032357475.1 Enteromius thamalakanensis
AATTAGCCCTTTTCCCTTCCCGTTGTCATGTCACTTGTTAGTGTTACAAGGTCTCAGGTGTCCTTGGGGAGCAGGTGCGTTAAATTTGGTGTTATCGCTAAAGATATAAAGATATAATAAAATATTCACAAAAATGTAAGGGGTGTACTCACTTTTGTAAGATACTGTATATATATATATGTGTGTGTATGTATATATACACACACATATGTGTATGTGTGTAGTTCATGCCATTAGTTTATACTGCATAAAAGATCATATTGATATTGACAAATTAGCATTTTCATAATCTTTTCTGAATTTATTAATCTTGATCATCTGTACCTTAATGTGGCCTCTGAAATGAATGCACACATTGTTCTTGTGGGCAGTGTGAAACAGAACAGCTGTGTCATTCAAAATGAACAATCAAACAAAAAAAAAACTTGCATTATGAATGGCAGCTGAAACATCTTGAGATACTGTGAAGGACATGTAATCTGACTCAGAGGGTGAGGCTGGCGTAATCCTGCAGAAAGCTTACCTTAAAACCCTGGGAGATGCTGAAATAAGACTTCACTGCAAATAACTTTGTTACAACTATAGCACCCCTTCACACAGATTACATATAATTATTTAAATGTAAAAACATCAGTCTCACTCCTGAACCCTCAAAAATATGGTGATTATGATGTTCTGGCTTTTAAATTTGGAGAGGGAGAAATAGTGACTTTTCTGTTGCATTTCGATTAACAGCAACCGAACTGGGGCTATTAGAAAATTCCTCTTACCTGCAATAAATCCAAAGATAAACACAAGCATGAAGTAGGCTGACATCATAAATATTTCAGTCACCCAATGCTACACCAAAATAAGTAACAATTTGGGTTATTGCATGAGTCTTTGCATTTTGTGTTTCTCACTGATTATCTTGCCATCTCTGCACACTGTAATCGCATTGTTGCTTCACTACAGGAGCTTAAACTGGGCCACATGCTCGGATGTCTCAACTTTCGTGGACGGAAACATATGACCTTGTGCTCGAGGACACTCTGTACAAAGACGTCACTAGTCGGCAGACTGGCACAATCCACTTATCTGCTGCGTAATTACATCACCGCTAGATGGCGCCGCGGCGCGTCTAGTGCGTCCACTGTGATGCACTTACACCATTCGCTTTTATGCATTTCATTATAGGCCACTTTAATCTATACTAAACGGATATGAAAATTGTTGTGTTGCATTCAAAACGAGATGGGATTGTATTCACAAACACATTATAATACAGTATACGCGTGCAATCATCAAGTTATGCATTATAAATGGCAGTCTTTTATGACTCACTTCATACCTACAACCCTTGTTCCCATAAATAGACTACAACTACAGAAGGTTATGGATTAATTACCTCAAGTAAGTTCTGCTCATGTTTAAAATAACCGGTTTTATCAGTATCTGTGGGAATTAAGCCAGCGCATTGTTCAGCTGAGATTAATTAATGGTTTATTTGCAGTCCCCTATAGTCTGAAACGACACATGAATTAGTCTGCGTTTCGTTACATTTGCTAAAAAAGAGAAAAGGGTGTCGTGTATAGGTTGTTTAACATGAGAATGATTCAGTGTGCTCTTACTGTATAGCCTTCACCTCCCAGCTGTTGTCTTTTTGAGGCTATTAGTGTTTGTGGAGTTGTTCCCACCTGCTTCTGGGGTCATGACCTCTATCAGCATTCCAGAGCACCGAGGTGTGACCTTTTGTGGCAGAGCCATAAACCAAATTTACACAAAAGCCTCCGTCGGAAAAGATCTCATGATGCTCTTTAAAAGTTGTAAAACATCTACCAAACTGTGACAGAACCGCTCGAATGAGGGCATGTGAGGAAACGCGCCGTGAAGGAGCTCTGTGTGAAGAGCATTAATGCGGCTCGGCTGAAATGCAGCGTAGGCTGCGTCGGGGATGACCTTGAATTCAAGGTCGCGTGCGTTCTCAATGACAACGGGAACACTAGCGCTTCCTGTTTCTTTTTTAATCCTGTTTCATGCAGCACGCCGTTACTTCTACACCAGCCCAGCACACGTGCATGCATTTCGTTCTTATTAGGTTTCCTAGGAAGGTCTGATTATTTTGTATTTTTACAAAACAGACAGGTTTTAGTCACGCTGTCTGTGCTGCATTCCTAAAATAGACAACTATAGCCTTATGATTTCCTTAACACGGGACTCTTTTCCGTTACAGCATTGCGCGGCTTTAAGACGCAGCGCTCTTTCTGTGCTGTGATCGGGTTACGCGGATTGTAGTCTCTCCGCAGTCACTGTGAACTCTGCGCCGCTGGCTCGCAGCCCAAAGCTGTTGTATGAACCAGCTGACTATGGGAGGCCTAGATCAGCGAGTTGGGTCAGTGTCACAAGACCGAGCAGACTGACATTTTCCATGCCATCTAAAGCGATGCTTGATTTACAGGTCTGCCTACGGGACTAACGCGTTTTGTCGCGTTACAGACTCGGTTTTTTTGACTCTTTGGACCATACAAGCTATATATTTTAGCTTTTATCATCAGCTGATATGAGCACTTCTAAAACAAATAGTAAAACAAAAGGCCACATGATGTTAAAATACGTTTTTCTGAACAATGAGTACAAATCATGTATATATTACAAAAGGCTTCCAGGTAGCCTAACACAAAATTGCCGCAAACAGGAAATAAAATGTAACATTAAGCAGCCTGGTTTACATAACATAAAATAAACATAAGGTATGAGTCAAGCAGAAACTTCTGGGAACGTCAATTACTGTTTTTTACTGTAAATTATATATATTTTTACAGTACCCCATGTTTTAATGTGTTTACTGTAGAGCTACACGTCTTATTAAATATCATTTAATAATCAAATTTAGTAATACATTATATTTAATAATACATGTGTGACATGCACCATATGGTACGTATATTAAAAAGTTCACGGGATTTATTATAGAATCCGTTAATTTTAACATGAATTATTTTTCCCTTATTAATGTACATTTTTACAATGCGCGTGCACGTGAATGGCTTAAACTCTTGCATAAAAGCTATTCAATTCATGGTTGACACATCCTTGGAAAATGTGTAAAATGTTTTAAATTCCCTTTTTAAATAGCTACTAAAAATACTGCATGAAGTGATGCAACGTTTTTTCGCTACAGCTTAAAAAACTGTGCGAAAGCCTAATTATTTTACGTAGTCACGAATCATGGCAGTTATTAAATGGTTTTAGCTTACGCCACGCGCGGTACGTTTACCCCTCACACAGTGCCCAAAATAGCCAAATAGCCCGGGATGTAAGAAATCTGAATAAAGGCTTCGGATAATACCTCAAAAGTGTGTAAACTCGTGAGTCACACATACAGTAGGTCAATTTCTCTTTATTGTTTAAAAGCTCTGCTGCCGCTCGTGACGGAGGCGCGAGGACGCGTGATTGGAAGCGGGAGAGGACGTAACGGAGAAACAGCAGACGCAAGAGGAGAGAGGGAGGAGAAAGAACGAGGATATACGTAACCGGGATCTCAGCTGTATTAGCGGAAGACAGGATCCAGGCTTCCAGTGACAACCGAAACAGCAATATGGGGGACTAGTCCAGGGAAGAGCGAATCAAACATGGATTAAACATACGCGTTTGTTCAACCGATTGCACGCGCGCCGCCGTTCATTCAAAATATCGAGTAGTTGCATTGATTTTATGCCACATAGAGCTTATCGTACTTAATACAGCACCAGCATTGCTAAGGTAGCCCCTTTAACAAACAGGCAGAGCATCTGCTCTTTAAATCGGCGTGTAGGACAAGTAATATATGTGCATATGTAAATATCGGATTTAGTGTTGGCTCGAGAGTTTCTTTGGTTTGGCTTCGAGACACCAGCAATGCTATCTGAAATACTGGTAAGTGTTCATCCAACCGGCTCCCAGCTACGCAATGCTTTTATTTTGTGCGAGAGTAAACATTTAACATTTAATGTGCCTGGTGAAGCTATCTGATAATCGTGATTCTGGTGTCATACAGTCCATCACTGAAATAAAAAATCTGCCAATATTTCCAATGTTACGCTCAGCAGTAAAAACTTTACACTGTAAATAGGTCAGTGTGCTGTGATAGTTTGCTTGTAGGACTGCTAACAGCGCCAGAACACGTCTTGGCAGATTTGATGTAGAGCCTAACATTTAAATTCGCAGACTCTAGCTTATTCGTTGCATGTAAATGAGTATAATGCGCTTTTGTTGCGATAAAAAGGGGGGAAAGTCCGCAGTAACACTTTGCAGCACGCTGACCTTGATCGAGTTGTCCCCTAGCCTCATACATTGTGTCAGCGCGTAAGATTTTACCTCGGACTCTTGTACTCGAGTCATGTCGCATTTCCAGTACAGCCCTTCAGTCTGGAAACAAACTACCTCAGGCGCGACACATCTGCTTTGCATTCCTGTATTTGAGGCATTTCACGTCGTCACTGACGTAATGCAGTTGATACAAGGAGGTAGTAATTTAATTTGTCTATTAAAAGTCTGTGTGGACACTTTGAAGTGGACTGCGTGACAGTAGTTATGTTGTCATATGTAATCAACAGCCGTACTTAACGCTTTACCTACTTGATCTTTTACCTCATCAAAAGGTTTAACGCACAGAGATTTAAAAAAAAAAAAAAAAAAGTTCTATCACAACAAAATTAACTCCAATCATGTCAATAAAAGCTAAGTGTTTTTCATGGAGACAGTTGTCTTGGGGGGTGTTAAGATCGCGTTGGTATAGCCTTAAATTAACAAGGGTTTATTGCAAAGTTGATTGCATGTTTAGTAACTGAAATCTATGTGATTCTGCATCCTGCCACTAGTTGTCAGTATAAATACCACAGTATATTTTTTTACGCCACTTGTCACATTCGAACATATACAAGTATGTATTCGAAAAGCAAATTGCAAATACAAGTACAAGTAAATACATGTAAAAAACTGAATTATACTTTGGAAAAATTGCATTCTGCATTATGCAGGCACTATGCTGATAACAAAATTCACACCACAGCACTTTGTGCATATGCTACCATGCATGTAAAAAAAATAAAAAAACAAGCGTTTTTGTATAAATTAGTATTATTAACAATATAGCAAAAACTGAGAAATATATAATCTTTAGCTTTTATTTCAATTAATTGTCGATAAGAGATGCAAATGATTAAAGCTATCATGGTCGATTAATCGGTTTCATTTTGGGGTGCGTGCAGCTCATGCGCAAAACACACACAAACAGCTGAGAGTGACCGTGGAGGAGCTGAATCTTTCGGGAAAATTATTTGCTAAAGAACAAACTACACTTTTAATATAACATTATATTATCATGTTTGTAGGCACTTCACTTTGACAGGGCTGCCGACGCAAACAGCACAGATATATTTATTCCTTAGACTTGTTCATTCATTCCTGCCACATATTAATTTGTGGTTAATGACCATGTTTCATTAACGTTTCCTGACAAAACGCATGATTTAACAATGATTAGAAATGAATAACAAAAAAAAAACCTGCGAATCTACAGTGAGACAGCGAGGATTTGGGGAAAAAAAAAACTCAAATATTATCATCGTGCTCTTTTATTTAGTCTAACACCCCCTTTAATTTGCCGTTGACTATATGCCCCTGCAATAGATGCCCAGATATATTTTGCAGTATTAAGGTTAACGATTAATCCATTTATCGATATCGTTAATATAAACTGTGATCGATTGTGAAAATGATTGAAAATTGACATCCCTAGTCCTAACTGGTTTCACCAGAGTTCATTTAAAAGGTGAAGGGTGAATAATGTGTCAAGCATTATTCCAGGTATTTATTATTTTTTCTAATGGCTGTGTATGAACAATTTAAAGAAGCAGTCTTTGAAGTGTTGGTGACCGCTAGGCCCCTCTTGGATGTGATTGGGAATCTTTGTTCTTAAGAATTTGTAATCCAGTTTAGCAATTAACCTTTCAATTGTCAAGGCTCGGTGAACAAGGTCACCTTTTGAGGCTTGCTCTGACAGTCTTTGCTGTACAGTTGTAATGCATGCATACTGTAGACCAAGTTCAAAGGCTGACATGCTACTTATCTCAGATTTCTCTGCGGAGAATCAGATTTACACAGTAAACTTTAGATTAGAAATCAGTTGATCGCTGCTGCTGTGCTTTAATTTGACACAAAGCAGCAACTGACGACAATACCAACTACTGTGACTAATTTAAGAATCGGACCAATGCCACCAAACACAACTAGCATTCTGAGCCGTACCTAGTGTACCTCAAAAAATAAATCAGTAACCTAAAGGCTTTTACTAATGTTACAGAACAACTGCAGCACTTAAGTCTAAAATGACTATTTCATTTTTGGACATTGAAAAAAAAAAAAAACGTGATAAAGAAAAAGTAATTTTAAACATCATTATTTAGTGATTAGTTTTCATAACAGGAAACTTTGGAAGAATATAAGAGATCAGATTTATTGGCAAGTATTTGGGGTGCTTCAACCTGTCCTAAATGTTAATAAAAGCCTTACCAAATTAGTTTATTTGCATGTTTCTCTCAATGTCAACCTTTACATTTATATAATTAAATAAATAGTTAAATAGTAATTAAATAATTTATCAATGTACATTTAATATCTAAACAAGATACATAAAACTTTATTATGTGATTTGTGTTAACCATATCACAAATTCTTTATACTTTTGTGCTGCATTGTTTTAGTATCAGAATTTAGTTTTATTACAATTTTGATTTTATTTGTAAAATTTTTTATTGTCATTTTTTGTGAGTTTTATTATAATTTTTATAAAATGTCTATATATTTATTAATTTTTTCCTCAGTGTTAGTTAAGCCCTATAAAATAAAAAATTTGTATACATTTAGCCTTATTTTGAGGGGTTTTTTTTACATTTCAGTTGAATTTTAGTTTAAGTTTTAATAATTTAAGCTTTTTTTTTAAGCGTTTAATAAATTAAAGTCAGTTTTAATATTATTTTAAAAATGTCTGTATTATATTTGATTCAATTTTAGTTTATTTTAGTTACCAAGTAAAATAAATGAAACGAGAAGTTTAAAAAAAAAAGAGAGAGAGATTCCAGTAAACGTTTTTTTATTTCAAGTAAGAATCTATTCTAACGTTGAACTTTCCAGATTGTCTTTACATTGTTCTTCACATGTATTTGCTGTCACACACACAGAGAGATCTTTTGGAGTTCCTGTGCCTGTCCTTCAAACCCCTCCACTGACTTTGACCTTTGGAACGTGTCAGAGAACAGAGGGGGGAGGGGGACGTTGTGCACAGAAATCATATGAGAGTATCCGAGTGTCCGAATGCGTGTGAAGATTGAGAGAATGACAGTGAGCAGGACCAGAGAATGAGTGCATGAGAGAAAGACAAAGAAAAGGTTTCTCCCTCAGTCAGCGTTTTGAACTAATGGTGTAGTTGCTGTGTTGTAAAACATGGATACAGTGTAATGGACGCAGATTATAATGGAGTACAAATCAGCTCTACACGAGGTTTATTGACATTGACCAGGACAGACTTTTTTCTTTTTAAACAAACAAAAGAGAGATAAATCACTGTGCAATACTTAATGCTGAGACCACATTTACAGCTCATGTTCTCTGATTAAATCTGACATTTTTGTTAGAAACCTGCAGTCCTTTTATGAAAGGTTTAATTTAGTTTTAGCTTCGAGGAGACGAATGTGGCTGGCTCTAGTGAATGTTTTGGTATTATTTATAATTTAGCCGCTGGATAGCTAAGTGTCTCCTCTGATGCAATCTATTATAAGGCTTTATTTTCTAATGCATAGACCTGTTATGTATATTCAGTCTCATGCATATTTTTGACGACCAATTTTCTCTTATCAGGATTCCGGATGCTCAGTCTGAACTGACCTGTAGTCTTCTGACATCAAAAGAAAGTGAGAGGATTTTGAGCATACACAAGACTAAAGACCTTTGCCCTCTGAGCAAAAGGTAAGCTAATAGCTGTAAATATTTATATTTAATTATAAAATATATTTTTATATCATATATGCCCTCTTTAAAGCACTGATGTAACACTGTTTAGCATATAAAATATAAAAATGTTTAATTTTTGTGCAGCTAAAAGCTGACAGCTTCAGTAGCCGTAAGAATTATAAAACACATATCATATCATATAATCCTAAATCTATTTGAGTTCAATCCTGCTGTATTTAGAGTCCCTGGTTTTCCTTTGACCTTTTCTGTCTCTCATTACATCAAACTTAACATAACTGCCTTGAGCTGAAAAAAACAAACGACTTGCCTCAGTGCCTCGTTCTTTCCCCGTTTCTTTTATAATATCACGGAATAATCAGTCACCGAATGCTTTTTCTTTTTATCAATCATTATTGCGTGATTGTTTGAATATATTAAGTAAAAATGCGTGGCTGCCTCTGAGCAACTCTCCTCCCTCCTGAAGGCAGCCAATGACTCATGACACGTTTGTCAGGGGGAAAGTGAAGTTCAAAGATGCACACTGCTAACTAAACTAAGCTTATTCAGGCATGTTTATGGGAACGCAGGCATATTTCTTTGTGTTTGAAACGCCGGTGAGTCAATGAATAGGTATTTGTGGCTACATGTTCGCCGGTAGAGACGTTTGGAGGAGGTGGGACGTATCTTGAATGAGTAAAGGTAAGCTAGCGAGAGCTAAGCTAGTTTAGCGTGTTCTTATACGTGGGCAGCAACACTAAGTTAAACACAAAAGTGACTTTTAAAATGTATCAAACAGTATAGAAAGGAAAACAAGAACTTACGAATCCAAACAAGCATCAATCCGGATGTGTTAAGGCAGTGCAGCTTTGCAGAGCACTAACGTTATAGGAAGTGTTTTATTTGGTTGATCAAGTTGTAAAATAGCTCACTAAATATTATAATCTTCAAATTCACATTAGCTACGTCCGATTCGTGCGTGAACGAATTTATATTTTGAGGCATCTTTAAAGTGAACAATACTGATTCGGTTCGAGCGGTCCTCGAGTGAACAACTCCAACTCTTTGAACCGAGTGAAGATGCTTTTTATATCTTCTTCTTCTTCTTCTTCTTCTTTTTGTTTAAATGGCGGGTGGCATCCAACTTAAGGTGCATTTCCGCCAATGCTTTTTATATGTTTTTACTGGAGGATTAAATATGCCACCCCGTGATTACGTAATGACGCAAGAAAGCCGCTAAATCGTTTGGAATCGGTTCTTTGGCACGAACTGCTCGAAAGAACCGACACACGGAAATTTGTTGGATTTCCATCACCACATCAAATTTTAAACAGGCTCACTGTTTAAAGTCCCATGAACCGAATCGGATGTCGCACATCGGTGAGGTTCAAGTGAGCTGCCGCGGGAGAGACGCACGTGTGTGGTGACGGTCTTTGGCACCGTGTGATTAGTTTGCGCCTTTTCCTTTGTAGTCTGTCATTTACATGTGTTTGAAGAGGAACGTTCCCCCATCATCCGGTTCCCTCAGTTTGATGAAGGATTTAGAGATCTCGGCTTGTCCTCACAACGAGCGATTGAATCATTTGCCTCCTGTGAACCGGCGCAGCGGCGCGTGCCCTCGCTGTAGCCACGTGGTCACTGGTGAACTCAAAGCATTGTAAAACAACCTCTGAACAGGTCAAAACTACAGAGTGAGAACAAGGGACTTGTAAACTTTACGTTCTCCAGTTCCAGTTCCATATTTATCATATAAACAGTCTTCTCTGTTGGTATAGGGAGTATAGGTTAAATTCAAAGTTTTTGTATGTTAAAGTTTGGCAGAAAGTACAGTGGACTTGAATGCATTGGGGCACAGTTACATTCTGCACACTTGCCAAAGTTTAAAGTGAAAGTTGCAACACATCACACACAATCAGGTGAAAGGGGAATAGTGTGTGTGTGTGTGTGTGTGTGTGTGTGTGTGTGATGTCCACCAAGGACAAATGAAGGAACAAATGTCGTTTTTGACTATAATCTGAGTGACAGACAATGAATCATGATGACTCAGTATATGTGCATTAACCTATATATAGTTTATACAATGTACAACTCATATTTCAGTCGGGAAGCTCACAGACCCAGTTTTGCTCCTGTAATCATTTGGAGCAGATGTCACTGCTAGTTGTGTTCCCTACTTGGCAGTCCTTCTGCATCTTGGGTAATTTTAATGTGTTAATGTGCTTGAACATTTCATTTTCTGGCAAAATGCTTAAAATGGCAAGATCAGCAAATTTAAGAAATGGCATGATAGGTCAGTTCGTCCCTGAGGGGGGGTTTATGGACCCTGGGTACTGTGAAGCGGTTCAGAGTCTGCAGGGACTCACTTGTGGAGGTATAATTAGAGGATTGGTTCTCTCTCCTGGATTAATGACCCTAATCTTGTGTGGGTGGAGGCCATGCCATTGGGATTATGGACAGATTTGTGCAGAATTCTGTCATGTACATATGTGTGTTCTGCTGTCTAGGAGAACCCTTGTGATGCTCAACAGTTTATAAGGCTGCATGTGGTGTGTTTAGATCTTGTAGCAGTACTTCAAGGTATTTTATTAATACTGAACCCATGCATTCATACCTGACGCTACCAGTAGAACGAGATATTTTTAAGATTAACGATTTGAGCTGCTGTTGTGTGAACGTGTCATGCTCTTTCTTATAATGTCTTCTCTCTTGGGTGCCTCTGGGAAATTTGATTAATTGGTTTGTTCGGAGGTTTCAATGGGGAAAACAAAGGAAGCGGTTCGCAGACATGCTAACATAACATTGCTTGAGAGAGTGAGGACATATAGCTTTATTCATTGAATGTTTTCTGCTTGCTCAGCATGCACCTGCATGGTAACTGAATGGAAAGAAGAGCTAGGCTTACTGCAAAATAAACTAGTTCCATGATTACAGGGAAAAATCCTTTGTAACATACTGCTTCTTTGAAAATTCTTGTTTAAAGGAGCTTTATGTTGCGTTTACACTGTAAGGCCTATTGCACATATTCAATATTAAGACATCCATTGTTTATGACCTGCCAAGACGCACTTAGGCTGACAACACGGTCTTAGATTTAATTAGTTTTTTAGTAGTTCTCGTAACTAATTAAAAGTATTATAAAAACAATTTTGAGTATAGAAAGTCCCATTTTAATTCATATCAGACCACATTTTTATTCTAAAAAATACATGAAAAGACTTCATGTTAATCATTGCTGAAATTTAAATATTCAAACTATTTTGCGGTAATTTGTATCTTTTTGTAAAATAATTGCTTCTTAAGAAAAAGTTATTGTAAATTATTTGGTGAAATCCGACGCTGGTTGTTCTGTGACATTAGATGCGTGATTTCACCTTCAGTCTGCTGATTAACCTTCAGGATTCACAAGTAGTAATCCCCATATCTTCATTTTGGTGCATGTCAAATGGCTCAATGCCAGGTATATATCAAATTTAAAACAGGATTTTGAAAGTTGAAACATCCAATCTTGACCTTCAAGGTGATGATGATTATGATGAAATAAAAACTGAAAGGTCTTCACTGTCACTCAATTTTGCTCCACAGGTATCATGTCTTCCAGAGAGCGACGCTCCGACCTGTACATAAAGGCTGAACCCAGCAGTCCCGAGGGAGGAGGGGGCGGCGGCGGCGGGAGGACCAGCCCAGGAGGAGCATCCTCAGACTCCTCTCAGAGCGGAGGAGGGGGATCCAGAGGAGAAGGCGCTGGCCGCTACTCTCCGCCTCCTTACACGCCTGCGCTACGTTGCCATTTTAAGGAGGAGGGTGCGGATGGAGCCGAGGAGGGTTCTACCGGTAGCGGAGGAGGGCGCTGCAAGTATGCTCTAAGCACACTTCCCAAGAGGCTGTGCCTGGTGTGTGGAGATGTGGCGTCTGGCTATCACTATGGAGTGGCTTCCTGTGAAGCCTGTAAGGCTTTCTTCAAAAGAACCATACAGGGTGAGCATGTCATGCTGAATACCAGATTCACTTGTCCTTACAGATAACTTCTAAGTAAACCAAGCCAGCTAGTTTTCCCCCTGAGAGCCACCGCTGCATCAGCTTCTCGGCAAAACAAATCATATTTATCCAGAATTGAATGTGAATGAGATTGCATACTTTTGAATAATACCAAGAAAATGTTTTTCTGTTGCACACAAATAAACGTAATGCATGACAACTGCAGTCTGATTTGAAAAGATATGTCTCATCTGAGCTTATTCCTTTTAATTAATCACTTTGAATCATTCTAAAGAAGGCTTCACTGAACAGTTGCTGAACAACGAGGAGAAAGACACACTATTTCCCCATTTAATACTGTATATATATATATATATATATATAAATTTTTCTGTTATGCCACAAATCATTAGAATATTAAGTAAAGATCATATTCCAGATATAGTAGTAATTATTTTATTTACTTTAAAACTTTATTTTTGATTAGTAATATGCAATACAACTTTCTTAGACAATATTCTCAGTATTTAGTTATTTTTTGCACCCTTAAATTCCAGATGTCAAAAATCATCCAGTCCTAACAAACCATATATCAAACTCTTTACTATTTATTCAGCTGATGTACAGTACAGTTTTGTGGTCACATATAAAAAAACATTTATAATATTGATAAATATAAATATAGCTTTTTTAATTATTGTTATTCATTGTTTAGAAAAAAAATGTTGTTTTTTTAAATAAGTGTTTTTTTAATGCAGCAGGGAGCTATTTTCTACAATAACATACATCTATAGAAAACTACTCTGAACTGTTGTGTGACATCCTGACCTCCATCCAACAGGTAATATTGAGTACAGTTGTCCTGCCTCCAATGAATGTGAGATCACCAAGCGCCGCAGGAAGGCCTGTCAAGCGTGTCGTTTCACCAAGTGCCTCAAAGTAGGCATGCTCAAAGAAGGTAAGGTGGCACCTGGCCAGTACAACCAATCCTCTCTTACGATACCCAAGTACCTCAGTGCACGGTGTGATCCACTGCCAGAGCCAAAATCCTAATCCTCTTTCCGTGTTGGGTGTAGGTGTCCGCCTGGACAGAGTCAGAGGTGGACGGCAGAAATATAAGAGACGCCCGGAGGTGGAGAACGCTACGTACCAGAGTGCGCCGATACCTTTAAGGAAGGAGGGAGAGAAGGGTAATAAATAATATATATGTTTATTTATTTTAAACAAACTAATTTTACTGCTGCAAGAACTTGACTTGATTCTTCAGCTGAGTAAAGTCCAGTTTGTTTCTCTCAGGCTCATCCAGCATCATTGTGTCTCATCTGCTGGTGGCGGAGCCAGAAAAGCTGTTTGCTATGCCAGACCCCCTGCAGCCTGACACAGCCCAGCGCACGCTCACCACTCTCTGTGACCTGGCCGACCGGGAACTAGTTGTCATCATCGGCTGGGCCAAACACATTCCTGGTAAGTGAGAGCAAGAAGAGGAACAGCAAAACGGTTGGCAAGGAGACCGTGTCAAGGAAGCTATTCTGGTTTCGAGCTACCGGTTACTCACTCTCCTGTTACTTAACTCAAGCTAGCACTTAGTTCTGCCTGTCTCAGTCTGATACACTGTCTGATTCATATTGCACTTGAAACTTAAAAGTCATTTCTCGATCTGGTAAGCTCTTATTTGATTGGCTGACTAAGGGCACAAAGGGGTTTATATCAGTTTGTCTGAAATCATAGTGCGTCTCAATCAGCGCTTGGGGCACTGATCAGGGAGGCTGTTTCAATCACAAAAACAGTCCAGTGCTCTGAAACGCTGACTCTATATTAGCCTATATAAAAAAACTCAAGCTCACTGAAGAAAAGTAAATGTTGAGTGATTGAGTTAAAGTAAATAGGAAATGCTACATATAAATGTATAAAGTAATTAAATAAATAAACTTCATATTGATCACTGTGTAAATTAAATATGTATTTCTTATTAAAGGCAGGGTAAACGAGTTCTGGAAGCCAATGTTGATATTTGAAATCACCAAAACAAACACGTCCCTATCCCAAAAGGATCTCACCCCTATTTTGATAGCTCCGCCCCTCACATATATAGCCTGCACAACCCAGGCAAGGATTAGCTCTGTACAACAAAGTAGAACCAATGTTATACCATGTCTAACATATACTGGACTCGGCTGTTCATTGAATGCGCTCTCTCCGCATCATAAGTAGACATGCCTCTTACTGCTGATTGGCTACTAGTTTGTTTGGGTACTCAGTTTTCTAAAAACAGTTTTGAAAAATTGCTTACCCTGCCTTTAAAGTTACAAAAGTGATTTAGTTGAGCAATAAAAAAATGTCACTTTTGTTTTTTGATCAACATGATTGACAGACAACAGGAATATTACACTACTGTCACTTTAAGACCTGCCCGACTCCAATATATTGTAACATGTTTTTTCTTTCTCAGCTTTTTGCTTTCATTAAAGGCCTAAGTTTTTTTACCAGGTTGCATGCAAAGACGTGCATTTTGACACATGAAAGTGTGTCTATCAAGGCCTATAAAAAAATGACACCTGTGCGCAATAAACAGTCTTAAAGTGTGCGTGCCTCTTTAAAAGCATTTAAAAAAACACTCTCCGACAGTGCATGGATATAGTGAAATTCATTCATTTTCACTGCTAATTGCATTTTAAATGGCTTAATAATCTAATCACTTGTTTTTAAACCGCATGCTTAAAACAAGTTTCTGTGATAGTTTTCATGACCATGTAGCCCAAGAACATCATGTGAGCATGTAACCGCAATAGAGATGTCTAAAATCTCTACCGGTTATCTAATTTCTGCCAGTTAATTCCTAGTTAGTGTCTACTCGTATATGAAACACAGCTAGTGTACATTATATAGTGATTTACGACCTAGGGAGCTAAATGTGACGCACCCCTTAGTGTATTCGGAAAATAGAGGATGAAATATTCACTAGATTTTGTCAGGAATCACCTGCCAGTTTTGTGGCATCAAATTGTGTTTTAAGCAACTAGTAAGGATTTTAATATTCATATACAGCTTATATGTTCTGCTTTTTATAGTGGTAAAGATCACATGTAATCTGTGCAAAAAGGAGCAGACATCCTCTTCTTGAAATATCCTCTTTTCATTCGTTATAAGTTATTCATCATGTTTACTCATGCAAATGTTTTATCGACTAAGACTTTCTACTGGGAAGTGTTATTTGCTAGCGAAGTTGCACTAATATAGTTGGTGGTTAGTAGGAAAGCACATCAAATGCTAATGTGCCAATAACAGCCTAATATTTCAGGAGGCTATGAAAAAGCCAGCTAGATAACTGCTTTTTAGTCACTGATATTTCCACATTTCTGCACCGCCTGGAAGTGCTGATCAATCACACAGCTGTCTGTAGCAAACAGGTGCCTAAAGAAAGATTATAATTGAAGGGAACTGGAGCAGGTGAGTCAGAGCTCCAGTCAGAACGTGGAAGACTTTTCTCCTAATTGCTGTCCGAGCTCAGTCTTGGAAGGAGCGATTTCAACCGCTTTTGTCAGTCTCTGGCTATTTTCAAGGCCTCCAAATTTAGAGCGCTATTGTGAGCGTCCACCATGTCTAGGTACTCGACAACAACTCTTATCCCACTCTCTGCACTCCACATACACTAGATCTGATGAGCGGGCCTTTTCAGTCTCCGCAGGAGGGGAGGATTGTGGGATTAACAGTGCTGACAGAGTCAAAAAGTTGAAAAATGTTCAACATTATGTAAATGAGTGGTGAAAAATGCGTCTCGAGGTGATGACATCTTTCATAAGCATTTCAAAGTCTACTCTCAGTGCTGAAGTGTCACATCGTTGCATATTACTATATTGAATTACATTTATGAATTAAAGCATTACAACAGTATTAATTCATATTATGTAGCCTTTTTTTTTAATTAAGCAAATATTTGTTCACTTTTTACTGACCAATTATTCAGTAACAGTGTTAAGTTGTTTTCTCTTTTTCATGTAATTTTTTAAAAGTTGAGTTAATCATAATTTTAATATTTTAGGCTGCATTTACACTAATATTTCAGTACACCCATCTTAACTTTTGACCAACCTTTTACAGTCTTTTTAAAAAAGGCACAGTTCACCCCAAAATTAACATTCTGTCATTAATTACTCACCCTTATGTCGTTCCAAACCCAGAAGACCTTTGTTCATCTTCAGAACACAAATTAAGATATTTTGAAGGCTCTCTGACCTCTGACCTCAACAATAAAACTTAGTTGTGTTAACAAAATTTAAATTTTGGCCATTTGTAATACATATTAAGCACCCGTGACAACATTTCAATTATTAGACAGCGTGACACCGTAAAGTGCCTTAATATATTTAAAACCGTACTATTATTAGATCAAATTCAGTAATCTCTATATTAACGATGTGTGTTTTCCAGTGTTTTCCTTATACTGGGTTTCTATGGGAAACCACTTAACGTACAACGTTGCGTTTATATTCAGGCTTCATCTACCTGCCTGTACAAAATATACATCATCAGTAAGAGTTTCACCTTTTAATATCTGCATTTTACTACATTACTACTTAATAAAAACTGAATAAAAATAACTGGTGGTCAGTGGAGCAAAGCTTAGTTTTGAAGCACTGATGTCACATGGATTATCTGAATGTTTATCTGGTTACGTTTTTGACCTTGATTATGTTAGGATCCTTGCTGTCTACAGGGATGCATCAGAAATATCTTAATTCGTGTTCCGAAGATGAACAAATGTCTTACAGGTTTGGAAGCACACAAGGCTGAGTAATTGATAGCATTTTTATCTTTGGGTGAAATGTCCCTTTTTGTGTATGTTTTCTTCTGCACCAGTGGACATGTGTCGTGAACCTCTCTTTTTTTCTCTCTTTCTCATCCAGGCTTTCTGTCTCTGTCACTGGCTGACCAGATGTCTGTGCTGCAGTCAGTGTGGCTGGAGGTGTTGGTTCTGGGGGTGGCTTACCGTTCTCTCGGCTGTGAAGATGAGGTGGTGTTTGCTGAGGACTTTGTGCTGGACGAGGAGATGTCTCGTGTGGCCGGTCTGACCGAACTCAACGCCGCCATCAGCCAGCTCGCTCGGCGTTTCAGAGTCCTCCAGCTGGACCGCGAGGAGTTCGTCATGCTCAAGGCCATCGCACTCACAAACTCAGGTGCACTTCCTGTCAAAATTTTCCTATTAATGACTCATTCATTCCACAGTCTATTTTTGTTCCCTGACCAACCAGTTATCTTCTGATCACAACATGCATGACCCAGCTGAGTCAGCCAGTAATTAAGACCAGACCGCATTCTGTTTTGTGTTGTAAACGTACCTGTCTTGTCACCGTCTGCTTGTACGAATTCATCCCCCACCCGGAAGAAACTTTTGATTACTGTAAATATTAAATTCAACCCCCGTATCTGCTTCACCCACAGAATCTGTATTTGTTATGCAAATACTGGGAGTCGCATGCTTTGAATCTTGAACACACCCAGGACCTCTTCCTTACACCTTACATCTGTGTGTACATGCTAAATATTAACCCCCACCAACACAACTATTCTTGGGCCAGTGACCTTTGACACAAGTGGCAAGCGTTAATTAGAAAAAGAGATTCATATGTTTTGGATTTCTTGAATAGTTGTTACACAACTGCATTTGTAACTGTTCCTTGCAGTAATCCTCATAAAGCTGCGGCAACATTCTACTTAGAGCACGCAGAATTTACTTTGGGTATCGCAACAAACAGTATGTCACGGACTAGGGACAATACATCTAATAATACATTTAAAATGTAAAAGTGTACACTAGCATTAAAAAAAAACTTGGTAAATTTAAACAGTACAGTTTAAACATTGATAGTAATAATAATAATACATATTTCTTGAGCTCTAAATCAGCATATTAGAATGATTTCTGGAAAATTATGTGACACTGAATATTGCAGTAACAGCTGCTAAAATTTAGATTTTTATCACAGGACTGAGCAACATTATAAAATGCGTTATATAAAAAAATAAACACTTGCAAACCCGCAGCTGTCTTCTTTTGAGTTCAGCCAAGAGGGAAATCTGTGATGTTTAGTCCAAATGTTTTGGTCCAATGTCTTTGCTCTAAACCAGTTAATTTCGGACCAAAACATTTTCATCTACATACTTTTTGCAGATTTTGGTATAATGCATAAAAAAGCTAGGTGGAAACACAAAGATAGGAAAAAGGTCCTACATACGCATAAAAATTGTATGTGAGGTGGATAAATGTTTTATTTCGTCTATTCTAATTTCTGGATAAGTTAACCAAAAACATCACTGTGTAATTTGCTTGTCGAACAGATCGACGCACTGTCACTCCAGATATAAAGCTATTGTAAGTTCTTCAGAGGGTTTCGTCTGCACTCCCTAAGCCACATGTAATTCAGTTTTCTCAGAAGTTACCGTTTTGTTCTCCTGAAACGCATTGGTTTTATTTGGCCTGTTCACACCTGGTCACTTCATGCCTTTTCTCTGATTGGATATCTATCTGATTTGTTCAAACAATTCCATTTACGCCTGGCCAAATAAATGTATCTCCACAAATCAGACACAATCAAATCAGTCAGTTGCAATATATGCAAATTTACCCAATTATGCAAATTTACATTCATGTCAATGAAAGCAACAGATGTGCACAGCATTTTATTTATTGTTAGCTAATTTCTAGATGAAAAAAGGAGAAAAGTTAGTATTACTACTTTTAATGAATGATAGTTTGTGTTAGGTGTCGTGCCTTGATTTTTCCAAGCAAGACATGATCCTGGATCAACATTACTGTCCAAAATTATAGACTTATCCCTGCCCCATAAACCGAACCCTACCCAAAATGTTGGGAATGGGAAATGATAGCAGATTAACAAGGGTTATCATCCTGATCACAAGCCTAAAACAGAAATTTCCTGAAAAATGATCCCTTAGATCTGATTGCTTGATTGGAATGTTGTTCCAGGATCAGCAAGAACTTCTTGTACTAGGTGAAATCACACTCACTGGTTTCATTTTCGTCAGTCTGCACGTTGGTTTGTTGAAGAGATACTCAGCAATAGGGTTGCCATGTCTGCCTATAACACACTGACAAGTATAATTTACATAAGGGATAGTTCACCCACAAATGTCATTAATTACTAATGTGGCCCCAAACCCATATGACCTTCATTCATTTTCAGAACACAAATTATTTTCGATGAAATCTGTGCGCTTTCTGACCCTCCATAGATGGCAAGGATGTTGTCACGTTCAGTGTACAGAAACGTAGCAAGGACTTTGGTAAAAAGGTCCATGTGACACCAACCGTAATATTATAAAGCTACTAGAATGCATTTTGTACACAAAAAAAACTATTTACTCATCAATTCTTCTCCCAGAGTTATGATCGGATCAGGGAAACTGCATAAAGTGAGCAGTTGTAAACAGGCCTGTTTAGATACAAGGGTCTAATCACTCATCCTTTTCTTCTCCTCTTTCAGACTCTGTGTACATTGAGGACATGGAGGCCGTGCAGAAGTTACGGGACCTGCTGCATCAGGCTCTGCTGGAGCTGGAGGCGCAGCGACGCCCCGATGACCCTCAGCGTGCGGGACGTCTCCTCCTCACCCTGCCCCTCCTCAGGCAGACCGCCGGCCGGGCCCTCACCACCTTCTACAGTATCAAAACCCGTGGCGGCGTGCCTATGCACAAACTCTTCCTGGAGATGCTGGAGGCCATGATGGACTCACCCTAGAGAAGAGGCGATGACGGATGAAGGATGAACAAAGCCGCCAAATGGTTGGCCCCGGAGTCTTTTTTTTTGTGTGCGCAAGGGCTAAAGAAGCCAGAAGAAACACTTTTTAGGGTTGAATATGAAGAAGACGCTTCGTGTAGCTGTCCGCTGGTACTGATCTTTCACATCCAATGCTCCTCCTCCACTTGATTTCAATGGGTACCACGTCAACGCAGACTAGGGTTAGATCCACGTAATATTTATGTCAGTGTTAGAGAAACCGTGTAATTCATTCTGTCACTTCACGGCCATCCTGATAAGTGTTTCTACCATTACTGTAAACTCAGAGAAATTCACGTGCCAAGGGCGCCTACTGAGACTGCAGCAATATGAACTATTCAGCGATATCTCCTCCTCTATCTAATCGAACTCTCACTATCACTACAGTTATAACCGAGCAAGCTTTCTTTTTCTCCTTAAGCCGGTGCAAAAAAGGCACTTGTGTAAAGTTAATAACGTCTTTTATAATGCACTCGCCATACTTAAAAGTGCTATTTAACTTTGACCCGCTAGCTTTTTGTGGAATATGCAACACGTAGATGAGGAAGTACAGCTCAAGACAGATTTATTTGAGTTTACTGGTACTGCAAATATCATATTACGTAAAGCAATATGAAAGATTTCATAACTGGTTTTTAAAAACAAAAGGCTGCCATGCCACGCTCTGCTTCGAAACTAAATTTACTAGTGCTGTAGTCAAATAGCAAAGTCCGTTTTTTTGATTGTAGTCAATTTTAATAAAAAAAGCCGTCCTTTGTATATTAGCCAGTTGTTTAAAAAAAATACAAGTCATCGTTTTGGGATATGGATTATGTGAATTGTGGGAGGTTATGGGTACTATAAATGCTGAACTGAACCAACAGTGCATCTAAATCAGGGTAAACGGAGAGCTTTTTCCTCCTGTTGGCCGCTACTGTAGTTTGATTGTTTTTTGCTGTAATGGTTTTTCAGATGGCATGGGACCCTCTGATATGATCAGATGACACTGGCCTGCTTGTTGGAGGTAAACCTTTTTTTTTTTTGTCGTCATTCAGAAGAAAGATCATATTCTGTATTGCGACCCTTCATTTGTGCACGGACGCAGCCGGACAGCCTCTGACTGAGGTTCGTTCTGTGATATTCAAACTGAAAGCCTCTGTGGTGCAGAGCAACATTAAATGCAAATTTGGAAAGCCTCACGATTTGGGCTCATCCCGAGCCGGCGCTTCGAGCCTCTACTTCGTTTGGTTGTTTTAAGGATGCGTGTCGCGTGATCTCCTGGTAGTTGTTTGTTTGCAGACGTTCGTCTGGTATTATATGCAATCATACTCCGTTCAGAGTGCTACAACTCCTCTACCTTTTATTTATTCTACACGTGTGAAAACAGGAGGAAAAGCCAGTTGCCATTTTGGCCTCTTTAACCGATTTAAGTAGTAAAAAAGCAAACCACTGTTGTACAGAGTCAGGCCTCGGAGGTGACACCACATCTTCAGGGCGATTTTCACTGTATACTGTTCGCAGCGATGATTGTATGAGCGCTCTGAAAGGGGTCCGCCACAGACGCAGAGGGAAAGAATCTTCCAAGGTTATGATTTAGAATATTTTCAGCGCAACATTAGGTTTAATCTGGGTCTGCAGATTTCTTTTTTAGTCCAGGATACTGAGGGGATGTGTTGTGATTCAGGCCTTTTGGGTGATCATGTGCATTTCTGTTGCTCATTTTTATGCTCATGGCATGAGTTTAGGTTTGGGTTTTTCCGTATAGACTATGAAGCTTGGCCTCAGGTTTGGTATTGAAATAAAGCAATTCATTTGGGAGATTGTTTTGAAATGTCTTTTTTGTATTGAATTGTTTTTTAGATTTATCTTTTTGTGATTTAAAGTACTAACAATAAGATCTGAAAGCCAGTGGACATTATATTCCTGTGTTCATTTCCGCTCAATATTGCAGATTTTGGGCACTAATATGTGCTTATCACTGCAAAACCTCTCTTTTTTTCTTAAATGATGCCAGTTTGGCTGTTAAGGGAATTTCGGGATATATCGGTAAATTCGATTTCATTTTTTGGATCTAATTTATATGCTTTTTTCTTGTATACACAGGAAGTTAATGTCTCTCGTAAGTGGTTATTGGGATGTCATGGACTGTGTACATAACCATGAATGAGTGGGTCCATTCAAAGACAGCTGTAAAATATGTCAATGTTTGTGTCAATTATAACTAATATAACAATGATATTACAGTAGTGTTTTCTTAATGGTAAGCATTATATAAAGCCATTTTGTCTGTCAGACTTAGATCATAACATATGATTGAGAGATAAATTAAATTCATGGCTAGGTGTTTTTTGTGTGTCTGTGTATATTTATGTAAATGAGCAATACCAGAATTTACCAAAATGTTTGTTTTCACATTTTTCTGTATATTGCTATACTGTAAATCAAACCGCAACAGTAACACTAGTGATAACAGTCAATAATAATAATACGAACTACAGTAAAGAACAAATCAATATTTGTATTCCAAAATGTTGTATTTAAAAGATTAAAATCTATTTTTTACTCAATTTGCGGATGTTTATTAATATTATTGTTCTGGTATTTGTGTGGGTTGAAGTCAAATGATTGTAAATGTCTGTGCTTTTTTTTTTTGTAAAGCTCAGTGGTTCTGCGGTAGTAACTATTTCAAGACTTTGTTCATATTGAATCACTGTGAAGAGAAAGCAAACACTAAAACAGCAGAGGAAAATAGAGGTATTTTAAAATATTGTCAGTGTCAATGTGTTTTGTAATAAATTAACACGCGTCGTCACTTGTCATTGGATTTCTATGTCGTTTTGTCATGAATTCTGTTCGTTTTTTCATGTGGTTTAAAGCAAAGTGGCCGTATTTAGGCTTATTTAACAGGCATAAGAGTAAATTCACTTTTATATTAAGTGTCTTGTCCATTTCATTGTTATCATGTTGGATATGGTGCTGGCCGTTCAGGGATGTTTATGTAAATTTAGCGGTTTTATAAACTCAATTAGTACTGCTTCACAGATAAAACGGTATCGCTCATCTTAAGGTTAGTCAGAAGGAGAGGTGGTTCAAACTCTCAGTAGTGTTCAGCATTAGAAACTTCATTCTCGATTATGATGCCACATGCAGTAAATATGCGCGCGTGTTACTGCCCTCGTGCGGTCACGTGTTGAATAACGCCGCCCGCGAGAGCATCAGCGGGGATACAGCGCCACCTGAAGCCCGAATGAATTCCGACTGGAAGGCTATACATTTTAGGCCTATTTCTAGTTCTCCAAGTTGATGCAAAAAAAAAAAAATTCAATTCTCAAAGATTAATTTAAAATAATTTACTGCACGTGGGGCAATGCCGTATATAAGAGTGAGTCAATGAATCTTTTAACATTAAACATTTATTGTGTATGTTTAAATGGTATAAATTGTTAAAAATATAGGGTTAGTTTTGGAGTGTGCTATTTTGTGTGGAATTGTAAAGGTGCTACTTTAAGGCTTGTGTCGTCTCCATGAACCAGCAAGTGCTTGTTTGTTGCTCTTACTCTCTGGTTGGGTTTAGCAACTAAATTTAAAAATGCCATAGTAGCTAAAAACAAAAAAACTTGTAAATCCTGACCGTGTGAACGCATATGTATATATACAGTACTGTACAGTATAATAAACACACATACAGTATGTAATTTGAAAAAAATACTCGTACATGTACATGTAAATTTAAAGGTCAGTAAGATATTTAATGGTTTTTAAAGATGTTTCTGATGCCTATCAAAGCTGCATTTATTAGATTATTTTTTACATAAGTAACATAATTTTTTACCAAATATAATACATTTATAAAACGTAAATCATATGCTATGACGTTTTTGTTCATTTAATAGATCCTAATACTCCTAAAAGTATTAATTTCTTTCACAGAAGAAAGAATAAAAATGCACTGATCCCAAACTTTTGAACAGTAGTGAAACAGTAAACTACTGTAACAGTAGTTCTAAACATTATTATCTATTTTAAATAAATGCTTCTCTTTTAAAAATTTTAATGATCAAAGAATCCTAAAAAACAAAAAAAACTATATGGCAGCACAACTGTTTCCAACACTGATAATAATACATTAGCATATTAGAATGATTTCTGAAAGTGACACTGAAGACTGGAGTAATGATGCTTTGTATCACAGGAATAAATTACATTTTTAAATATTATTATTAAATGTTATTTTAAATTGAAATATTTCAAAATATTTTTTTCAGGATTCAGGATTTTTTAATCTAATAAATGCAGCCTTGATGAGCAGAAAATACATCTTTAAAAAACATTAAATATCTTACTGACCCCAAGTTTTGGAACAGAAGTGCATAGGAATAATAAACAAATATTTAAGTTTTTCAAATATTTTTCTCTGTGAGAGTTAGAGTGAGTTCCCAATGGAATCAACCCGATCTGAGATTACTGAGCTTGCACAAACACACAAGAGCCTTTTATCCTCCTAATGTATAACAGGATTCATCCTTAAAGATGAGCCCTGTGACCTTATCCCCTCACACACACACACACAGAGTCTATGTCACGCCTGTTAAGCGCATACACTCACACTATCAGATCTGCAAAACTCCTCCTCTCCTCTCTCAGCATGAACTGCAATAAGCAGCTGTAAGAAGGATAGAGAGGGGGATCTGGGAAGAAAGGATGAGAGGGGAGAGGAGATGAGAATGAAAAGATCTGATGAGGAAGGGGTATAAGTAGCTTTTGCCCTGTCCACTTTAAAACAAACACTTCATTTAGATTATCTAATCCACACACACACAAACACACACACACAGTTCAGAAAATAGTTAGGTTAGCTGTTAGGTAAATTGGACAATCTAAGATCTAAGATTTTCATGTGATTTTTTTACTGTATGTACTCATAATGTCAGAGGTCTCATGACCTACAGTCCTACAGATAAAAGCATAACATTCAACTCAATTAACAACATGAATTATTGATGCCTGTCTGGACCAGAATTTGTGTGTACACTGGAATTAAAAGCCTCCGGTGTCACCTGTCACGCTGCAGTGTGTGTGTGTGTGTGTGTGTGTGAAGACATAGAGATATGAAATCACCATTCATCTCTTAATTCACAGTTTATTTCACATTTAGTGAAAATGCTGCTTTAGCTTAAGTTCCCAGAAAAACTGAGAACAATCTGCATTTCCAAGTAATTGTATAAAATAATGATGTGTTCCTTTGTATTAAATTGTAAAAACGTGTGATTTTGTTTTGATGTTAGAAGATTGTAATAAATAAACATTTTTTCACTTAAGCTTTTTTGTTTTATATATATATGTACATATATGTGTGTGTGTGTGTACATCATCATCTAATTTATTTTATCTGAGTTAAATGTAACAACAAATGAAGCAAATATTTATTTTATTTTACAGTACTATTTGAACATGTATTTTATGTTGGTTAAAATGTACTGTATTAAGTAATTTATAGCTGATTAATTTAACCTACATTAGCTAAATGTTAGCTAAGATCTCTCTCTCTCTCTCTCTCTCTCTCTCTCTCTCTCTCCTTCTCTGTTAAACCAGCCAAACTCACATCCAATACAAAACATCCTCCTCAAAAAGGAAAGCTTGGATATCACTATGTCAGTTTGGATTGAGAGAGAGAGAGAAGGAGAGATCAGGGATGAAGGTAATACAATAAATGCAATAGAGGAATAGAGGTAAAGATAAAAAGAGAGTGAAGGGTTACAGGTGTCTTTCTTCTGAACATTTCTCCAGAAAAGAGCATCTGCACTGAACAGGTAACATCTTTAACAAGATCTTACAGATGAATGTAGCTTCCATTTACACTTTTGTTTTAGTGCAATATTTGTTGGTCGCATTCATTAATTAAGCTATTACTTTGATTTAAAATTGTACATAAATTTAACAGATTTTTTATATTTTACATTAGTGCTTATTTAGTTAGTATAAATTATAATTAAGTTAAATAACATAATATATAATA